>JAZHYW010023186.1:0-62816 GCA_037355805.1 Ixodes ricinus | reverse complement strand
TAGAAGCAGGCTCAATGACGCAGAAAACCGACGTCACTTTCTCCATAGCCTTTGAGCGGGTGTCCAGCTCTTCGTGAAAACGGTCGAGACATTCAAACATTGCCCTTTTGGTTTGCTCTGTTAACGTCAGGCCAGCGTCCGCTGCTCTTTCACCAGGCATCTTCCTGCGATATCTGATTCTTGCTAGTGTCTCTATACCCATTTCCTCGCATTTTGCTGTGGCTTGGGCAATTGCCCTTTCTACCACCTTGACGCGCTGCTCTTGCAGGAATATCTTTAAAGATCTGAGCTTCAGGGTGCAGTGCTGAAGGCTGATTCCTGCCGTCTGCAAGTATTTCTGTGTTTGGTTGACTTCTTGCAAGACTTCAGACCAGAAATAAAGGAAACTCAAAAAAGAAAAATCGGATGCAGCAGTAACCAAGCTCAATGCACCCCTCCTTGTTTCCACGTTGTATTTTGCACCTTGCAGTGCTTCCAGCGTCGAGATTATCTGCTCATAGCATTTTTCTGCTGCACGGACTGCTTCGTAATGAGCGCTCCACCTCGTCTGGCTAAGACTTTTAACTACCACGCCAGCATCTCTCAGTAGTTTCCATCTTTGAGGTGAGCATGAAAAAAACGTGTACATAGCTTCCAAAGTTCCAAAAAACGTGACGCACGCGTTGACGCTTTCAAATGAATGAACACCGCAAAGATTCAGCGAATGATTGGCACAGGGTACAAACAAGGCCTTTGAATTAATTTGCTTGATTCTGGCCTGTACTCCACCGTGGATCCCAGCCATAACGGCTGCGTTGTCATAGCCCTGGCTGCGGCAAAATGCGATGTCCAATCCATCATCTTCGAGTTGTTTTAGAATACGGTCTGTAATCTCGGCAGCAGTTTTACCTTCGATGGGAAAGAAGCCTAAGAACGACTCTTTTACTGTGACTTCGCCATCTTTGATGTGTACGTACCTTATCACCTGACACATTTGGTCAACGTGCGAAACGTCTGGTGTGCTGTCAAACAAAATGCCAAAATATTTAGCCTCCTTGATCTCAGTAACAATTTCCCCTTTTACGTGTTTACCCAACAGCTGGATAAACTCGTTTTGCGTTTGCGGCGATAAGTACGAGGTCAGTCTCCCGTCGGCAGGAATGGCGGTCTTTACTCTTGTGAAATGTTCCTTCAAAGTCGTGTCGTAATTCGAAAGGAATTCTACCAGTTCCAGAAAATTACCCTTGTTACTTGAATCGATGTCTTCTTTGTGGCCGCGGAAAGGAAGGTTCATTTTAGCCAGAAATAGGACTACGTCTAGGAGGCGGTGTAGTATGTCTCTCCAGCGTTTTCTCTCGGCCTCCTTTTCTCTTTGCAAGGCCGCGTCAATTGTTCGGTCATGCTTGAGGTTGACGTCAAGTGTCCTCCATTGCTCGTAGCAGGACATATGTGACTCGGACGACTCGTGCTCCCCTACCTTAGGGTTCAGCTTCCACCATGAGTTGAACCCAGTAATAAAGGAGGATGCTGGAGCTTTTCCCTCTCCAAAGAGTTTGCAGCAGAAACAGTAAATCGAATTTGTTGACTTTGAGTACACCATCCATGTTCTCGGAACTTGGCTGCCATCTGCTGAAGTTTTGTAGAACCAGGACTTGGTTAGATGCCTGCTGAACGTTTTACCTTTCCCGGCTTCCCTCTTAACTGCGGGAAACGGGCCGTCTTTGTTTTGGATCGGTTCACTTCCTCTTCTCACGAGACTGACTTTGATGTCATCCGGGACGGGCACTGGCCACGCTCCAATGTCAGAATACACGTCCTCATTAAGTACATCTGTCGTCTCCGTGTGGTTCAGTAAAGCGTCAGCTTGAGTGTCAGATGGCGCAGCGGGATCCTTTCTTGATTGCGGTGAGTTGGACTCCGTGTGACGTGGCTGTTGTTTTGTCAACTCTGCCTGCATGTCGCCGAGCGTGTGGGTTTGCATATCGTCGGACTGCTCTGCTGGTTCTACCCCTGTGTCCGTAAATATATTAGTTCGCATATTCTCAGAAGTGTTCCCTGGCTGCTGAGTGCCTGCATCCGTGCATGTGCAGTTTTCCACGTGAGGAAGTGAGCTCTCTTTAAACTGCACGGGCGTGCCAATGGTAGTGCTGGCTTGGACATTGTCAGAATGTTCTGTTGGTCGAATTTCCGCATGCGCAGTAACGTTCGCTTGTATGTTTTCAAACTCTTTTCCTGGCTCTTCAACCTCCGCAACCGTAGATGTGCTTGGCTGCAGGTACTCTTCCCGTTGCCCCGGTTCTCCTGCTTCGCATGTGCATACTCTGACCCTAATCTCTTCGGCATCCTCTGTGGACGGGGGCAATGAGGTTCTCACGTATTTATGGATTGACCCAGCCATGGCTTGGAGAGTCATCTCTCGCTCCCTTTTGGTTCTTCTTTGTTGGGCGCCACTGGGCCGCTGCCTTTTCATTTTTAGCCTATGGAACAAAGTTAAACCACAAATTAATTCCTTATTACGGCAAAATCGCATGAACAACCCACCTGTAGCAAGACGGCCCGATCGCACACGATCAGCACTCGACATTATGCACACAAGAGTTGGTAGTTTTGTTAGCTTGGCAACAGTATCGACGAAGCATGTTTGCTTACGACTGATTTCACGGTAACTAGAGCTAACAAAATATTTACGTGCACTATTGTAATTCGAACGAACGAGTAAATTTTCGTATTGTAGGTATTAGTAATAAGCTCTACCAAGCGCCCTATTTCGGCGGCAAAGAAGAGTGATAAATGGAGGCGAAACCATAACTCAAGCCAAGATTGGTTCGGCTGCTTGGCGGAGCGACAGACGCGCAAAAAGACCTCCCCCCCCCCCCCCGTTCTTTCTATCTTTCCCTTAAAGGGATACAGAAATGAAATTCTAGCGCCTATCTGTTCACTTAGATACGGACTCCGTTGTATCAGAACCCCCAAGACATTAACCTTTTGATGTTAGACCTCCGAAAACCAAATTTAAAACGATTAAAACGATTGCTGGGTCGCACCTGGTGGATGTCGGCGAAGGTAAAAATAAAGCAGCTGGCCACAATGGACTGTCGTGACGTTGAGTGCCTCACAATCCAGCGCAACACCACGGAAGTACAGCGCATTCGTATGCATACCTACGCTTGATCAAACTTGAACCGTAAGTATGAGCGGAGCCGAAGCTACAAGCGCGAGCGTGTAGCCTTGGGCTGTGCATAGATTGCACGAGTGCACGTGCAAGGCAGGGGCGCATTCTAGATTAAAAGGTTAAAACAGCGCAAAGACACGGACAAGAACGAGCTAGCCCAAACTTCAACGTTAGTCAGCGCATTCTAGCTTTAACTTCGCTCGGACATTATACTCCGTTTCATACTTAGTGTGCTACGCTGTCAAGGCTGCAGGCGCGAGACCATGGCTTCGTTAAGCGTTTCATTTGCACGCGCTCTCGTGCAAATGAAACGCTTTACGGGTATTATAGGTCACATTCAACTAATTTATGGACACGATAGTCAAATTTCAATTTTCATTCCAGTATCCCTTTAAAGACATGCGGGTAGCACTTGGCAGTAAAATATTTGAAGCAGTGTCAAAGCGCCATCGGCACCTCGTCGGCTCCCTGATACCCCGCGACCCCCAGACATCGTCCTGCGACCCCCCCCCTTTGCACACCTCTGGTTTAGAGAACGTGAAGGCTCAGTTTAGAGAAATGCGGTCTGTACGCGGCGGCAAGCTAGGCTTCCAAACAGACCTTGTGGTCACCCTCGGTATCGCTCCGGGAAAATATGATGTAATATCAAGCTCGAGCGTGCACCGCCAAGGGTTCACCGCTAACGATTCGGCAAGCAACAGCATGCCGGCGGCCGCCATTTTCTCTAAACAGAGTTTCGAGGCAATTCGGTAAGATGTTGTCGCTAAAACGAGCCTCTAAACCGCACGCCTTAAAATGGAAAGTAATGCAATCAAACAATCGTTGGCATACGGTACACTGCGGCGCTGAAGCCAGTCCGTCCACGCAGATTTCCGGAAGCTCGACGGTCTCCAGTCATGGCACGCTGTGGCAACAGGGAAACGCCGTCGCCGTCACAACATTACGAATTCACTTGCCAGAACACTACATTGTGACCGCCTCCCGACGGCGAGCGACGCGCTTCTAGAACTTACGGCGGGGTCAGAGAGCGAGGGAGCTTGCTGAGCAGAAGCCTTTCGCCAGCACCTCCTCTCGGCACTTCCCCCTCGGCGCGTGGTGCGGTGCCGTGCACGGGTGGACAGCCATGAGTGCGAGTCCGGGGTGAGGGAGACGACACGTTGAGAGTTTACCCAACACGTTTACCCCCTCCCCGCGACTCCCTTCGTGTAAGACCTTCGTGTGATTTCTTTCTTCTTCGTCTGGCGCCTTCTCTTGCTGTCTCGGCGCAGTCCGGCCGTGGTCGGCGCAAGCCAGCGTCGTGTTGCGCTGGGTTTGGCGTAGACTAGGTGGCGTTGGCTCGGCGTGCCCGGGCACAGCTCTTTCTCGAGTGCTCCCGCACTTTCCGCGCTTGTTTTTTCCGCCGGTGCGCGATGACTTTGCGCGAGCCAAGCCAGTTTTGCGACTCTGCACCAGACACGTTCGTGATGGAAGAGTGGTGACCTCATGCGTCTACACATTCTTTGCCACTTACGAACCAGTCAAGCCGGGGGGGATTGCCGCCATAAGTGGCACCCCCCCTCGTGACTGAGACTCCTGGTACCCGGGGCCCACGGGGCAACGCGATGCATCTTGCTGCGCTGTGAATTGTACGAGCAGCGTTGCGAAAGGGAAGAAGCTTTTTACTGTCCCGACGGCCGGACTCCACCGGATCGGTCGGAAAGTTTCGACTGCCTCCGAGGGAGAGCAGTGCATTTGATGGGTAGTTGAATGCTCGCGAGGCGCGTGAACTGCAGACGTCGCATATTCCTCCGTGCGCATGTGCACAGTTGCAGGTACTATTCGATGTTTATAAAATGTATGCGAAGATAGACCAAGCAGCTGGTTTGGTAAAAGGGTCGTTAATGCTAAAAAAATACCGAAAAGTTTTGGGTTTGCAGAAGTTGTGTTAGGCGCTTCCGTGACTTTCAGATTTGTCTTCCGTGCACGGTACTCGCGAAAGGAAAGCAAATCTGAAAACTATGTGCCCGCGTCCATGATTTTGCCTTTGTTGAACACAACTCCTGGGACAGAGAATAGAATTTTTTCTTAAAGAGTACGCTAAGGGTTGTGGATAGCCTATGGTTGCGGGCTCTGCGGGCGCGTGCTCAATCCACGCTCAAAGCGACGACACGAGCTCCCGCTAACAACGCAGTCCTTGCCTACGATCCACTATAACTGCCTATTTACACGCAGGAAGAGGTGCATTCTATCGTGTGCCTGCTCTCAGCACTTGCTGCAATAAACGGGTAAACGCAATACTTATATTTTTACAGCGCATGTCAATGTCCCAAAATACTCGGGACTAAGTTGGAATTTTTTTAAATCGTCTGCGTTCAGCGGATTTAGATAAAGCTTGTCTTTAGGCCCGAGCGACTCCAACTCTGCTCGCATTATTCCATTTGTCGATAGAAACGTCTTCCCGTGCTTTAGAACTCCAATAAAGGTGCTCAAAACGCTAGTTTCTTCACGTTAAAGAACAAAACTGTCTTCATAATAATAATAAAAAAATTATATAGTCCGCGGTATGCAAAGAATTAATAAAGAATTATCTAGTCCGCCCTATGCACAAGCACGTATCGGCCCGGCATGCATAGGCGCTTGCCTACGCGCGCTTTGTGGGCCTCACACGAAAATAGCGGCGGGGGCGTGGCGCAGAAGGAGGGCGAGGAGGATCGCCTGAATAGAAAGGAGGAAAAGTAGAGGGGGCACATGGGAATACACCAAATGAGGGAGTACAGGGGGATATGGGTTGGGCATCTTTCGAGAGTAGAGAAGCGATCAGTAAAGTAAAATTTGAACAAAGACTAGCTGAAATTCAGGATACACGGTGGGCAGGGAAAGTGTGCAAGTATCTGTATATGAAAAGTCTAAACACTAAGTGGACAAACCGAACCCGCAAGCTGAGATCTAAATTACATTCAACGAGATGGAGCCGATCAGAGCATATCGGTAGAAAAAAGGAGTAAAGGAAATTGTGGGAAGAGAGAATGCAGGGGAAATCAGCTTTAACAATATAGAGGACACAAAAACAAGAAATAAAGAAGGAACAGCTGTATGATAATTCATTGGGGAGCTCATTACTGTTTGAAGCTAGAACGGGGGGCTAAGAACGAAAACGTATAGGGCAAAATTCCAGGAAGTAGGCACTCTGTGCGACGTATGCAACCGCGAAAGGGAAACTATATGAACATGTAATTTTAAGGTGCACGGGGCTTCGTCCCACCCTCTTGTGGGGGATGACTACGGATTTGGAGGGGGCACTGGGATTTGCAGACATGGATGGACGAATGGATAGGGAAAGACTTGCGGTAACTAAGAGGAGATTGGAAGATATGTAGAAAAGATCTAGGAGGGGTAAAAAATACAGATAAAAATGAACAATGGAAACAGTTTAAAAGTAAAAGTTACAGTGTAACGGGTGGCGCATGCTGCCACTCGTTGCAAAGGATATAGCCATTACCATCCATCCATCCATCCAGGGGAATTGCACGAACTCGAGTCCACTCGCCTCCTCTCCCACCTCCTTTCCCGCCTCGTCTTCAGCGTTCGCTCGCTAAAGTGTAAAGTTTAGAGTGTTTTGCGGGATGAGCTTGATTTGCCTCAAAATTGGTTCAACACAGTAAAGGGACACTGACAGGGTATTTATGCTCTCCGAGGTTTTTAGTTGTACATGACATATGAGAGCCCAACTACCCAGGACAGAATTTGCGGCTCGAAATTCGTTCTCTTTCCGCCTGAATACCGACGATCGAGAACTGGCCGGTTTGAGTTGCGCTCACTCTCTTCTCCGTGGTCACGGGCCGTTTTCTATGGTTTTAGACACAACCACCAAATATAATCAAAGTCGTGGGGCATCGAAGGCACACACTCAATATTAAAAATAGAGAAGAAATATAATGCCCATTTTTTGCAGCTTCTAAAGAGCCGCAAACTCGTTGATTGAAGAGAAAAGAAAAAAAGTTGCACAGCGACGTGATTTTCGGTGTCTTTCTCCTCTATATTTCTTCTTCCTCACCAGTTCAGTTTCGGTTCAGTTTCGAGCTGCTGCGGTTTTTAACTTTACTAAAAATATGCGTGACGCTGTAGCAAAATATTGATTGGGTAGTTTTCTGACACCATAATGAATCGCCTGGCAAAACAAAACAAAAAAGTTTTGAGGGTTTCAGTGTCCGTTAATACCCACTGGGCAATGAAGTTTGGTTTGACAAGTGGCGCCATCTTACGGGGAATTTTCGCAACTCTGAGACGGCCTGCAGCCGCGATCATTGGACCCGATTTCGAGCTCCAATCTCCGATCGCCGTTCCGAACTGCGACGCAGAGCTCGTGTACAATCGTTCGGTGACATGGCCTTCCCAAAGTTGCCCTTTTGGACACCAGCCGCGCTGACTATAGCAACCGACCGATGCGCCTTCAGTTCACTTCCATTCCATTTAGCGCTGTCAGGGCGACGCCATTTTGTTCGACCGCAGCGCCCTCTCCATACATCCGGGACGTTTAGCAGGTTCGGCGAGGTAAAACGAGAGGGAGGGCACGCTCCCGATTCCGCTTGCAAACGACAAACCGGGAGGTTGCCGTTCTCCATCTTTGAGCTGTACCGGCGGGCTGTACGGAACATCGAACTCTCGCTCGTGGCTGCCGTTGTGAAGCGGTTTGCGTTCTTAGAATGTTTATGGCTGCTCCGAAATCAGCCTATAACGTTCTGTTGTTTTATTTCAGTAAATGGTCAACTAGCGTCTTTGTTCCGTTACTTCAATATCATTGGAGTCAGCCGGCAGTACTACCCTCAACCACTGCGTCTATTACGTCAGGAGAGCGCGTTTTTATTTATTATTCAAGACCGTCCACTCATTGTCGCTAAAGGCGTACACCCGTACGAACTTTGTGTAGTAAAAAAGCTACAGCAACCGGATTTACTTTTCGCCGGAGAGACCAACCACTCTGACACAGTTTACCCCTTTTTTATTTTTTATTATTGTCACGCAGATTTTTTTTTTTATTGTCACGCAGGTAACAGCGTGAATGGACCCGGTTAGTCTTTTTATCGAGCATAGCATTACACGGTAACTTGGATATGAAAATGCGCTCATCTACAGCTCATTTATAGCTGTGCTTGAAATTTCGAAAATGACGCTATTTTAAACCGCGTTTGAACGCCAGTCGGATGTTAGGTACAGCCCACTCGGCGGAGCAGACGACGGGCGGGATGAGAGGGGAGGGCATTTTTTTTCTCTCTCCGCTCTTCCTAGTATTAGCACGGGCGGGAGCGGGAGAGGAGGGGATCGAGCGGCCGTGGAACCTGTAACCCGAATTACAAGTCACAATATTTTCTTTTCTCTCGCGAAGTTACTGAAGTTTCAAATTTGGTTCGAGAGCCTTTACTGGCAGCACTGAGAACGGGCACTACAGCTTCTTCCCGGCGGGAAGTTTGATGGCGTGAAGTGAAAACTGAGAAAACTCGCTGCCAGAAAAACAAAACATAAATCCGGAAAATACACTTTTTTTCTAGACGGTTTGTTTAGAAAGGGGAAAAAACTAGAGGCCTTGAGAAATTTTGAATGTTGGTTCTAGCATAACTTTTGTTTGCCGTTTTCTCAATGGCTATTTTGAATTTAGAGATAGTATAAATGGCGTGCCGGGAAGCGTAAAGCCTAATTATTCACAAAACATTTTTTTAATTAAAATAAAAAGAAATGCCGGTGAAGCGATTATTAGATTACATTTCACTGAGTTTTCTTCACGAATATAACAAACATGGCTTGCATTGACGTCGTCCAAAGAGCACTCCGATGGCCATCAGAGAAGAGGGAAGAAGGAGCTTCCCTCTTACCCTCTTTTGTGTCTCCCAGATTTGCCTAAACGTCGCTATTCTCCTCCCGGAAGATTATAGAAGATTAACCCGTCACTCAAAATTCTTACAAAAGCAGCTTTCGTCTCTCTCTCTTTTATGTTGGCTAAAAGTACGCAATGTGACCTTGAAGCATGTGCTGAGCCATGCACAAGCATGACCGAATAATCGCCCAAAGAATTTGTCAGCGATTAATACATCATTCGATTATTCGGTTGGTTAGTCGATTGATCCTACAGCCATGTTCGTAACCTATAATTACACTGCAGCTCGGGATAACAATCTGCAACTTAATTACTTTTTAATAGTAACTTTTACCGATTTGCTTTATGGCCTGACTCACGGATCACGCTGAGGGCGATCGTTGACGCTCGGAGCGATCGTTGTATGCGCGGAAACTCGTAAATCTAATTATATTACGCGCGTACGTTGACTTTAACGGCACAGCAATTTTCAAAAGGAAAGTGTGGCGCAATCCCTCCGCACGACAGTCCGAGCCAATTTCGACACGAGGAAAAGAAATAACATCTTTAAAAACGCTAAAAAAGAAGGGCGAAGACCCAGGCCAGGTCAATAACCATTCCGAGCAGACGTGCATGCGCCTCCAAACGGACGCAGAAAGCGTTCCAAACACCTCTTGGAGCCAAATCAAGCCGCAGAGTTTTTTTTGTGTGCAAGGAATGCGCCGACCAGGATGAATCTTTCGTTAAAGTTAGCTTTCTTAAAAATCTTACTGCTTATAGTTCTTTTTTTTTTCTCTTCCTTTTTTGGCTCAAAACCTCAAGAGTAGAAGCTCGTTACAGTAACTCAGAAATGTCTGTGTTGTAGGAGGAACGCCATTTCCCCAGACCGTGGTTGCTCGAAGACACTCCTTCCAAATGATCGGGGGCCCCCCATCAACCGAAAGTAAAGTCTGTGACGCTGAGAGCCAGGGAAAGTGGCTCCTGGAGAGGAGAACGAAAGGGAAAGGAAAAGAGGAGGAGAGGAGAGAGGGGAGCGATGTGCAGAAAGCCGAAACGTCTGACCTACATCTGAGGCAAGCGGCAGCTTTCTTCCGGACCTGGCCTCCTCGCCTCGTGCCAGCGTTAGTTTCCTAGCCCACATTTAGTTGTTTTTCTTCTTTCTGTTCGCGGAGCCACGGCAAAAGTGGTCACCATACCGTGGTCGGTCCGCGCGAGTAGCGGGAGCGTCAGTGACACCGTCGGATCCAGAAGTCGTCCGCGGACTCTGAACTTGCTCCTCCTCGTCGTGTCCCTTGTGGAAGGACGTCGCCGGCCGCTTGTCGTTTTTGCTCTTCGGCTGTGGGGCTAACGGATGACCGCCGACAAGAACATGGAGATCGTGATCGCCGGACAGCTTGTCGATTTCAGAATGTCACCCTGACTTCAAGACGCGCATCTTTTATAGTGGAGGAACAAGGTGAAGGTTCAAGACTTCCAGACTGTTTGTTGTCTTCCGTCTGGTGAGGCTACAGCGCGACCGAAGTTCAGACAGGCAAGAAGACCACGAGACCAAGTACCAGCACGTGATTCTGCATCATCCAATAACCCCCAGGAAGTGTCAGCGCAGTGTCCCGGTGCGGCAGAGAGCAAACTTCCTGAAGTGCTGGTACCGTTTCCAAGAATCGCCAAGAGCACCGTAAACTCGGGGCAAGAAGTGTGAGCGCTCGTCAGTCAGTTGTGTTGGTCTGTCGTGCATTCGAAAAGCTGCCGCACGTGACTGATGCCCGGACAGTTGCCTGCGTGGTACGTGCGTGATTGGCACCCCTCTGAAAGCTAGGACCCTGCCCGACTCTTTAGAATATAAACGTTAGCTCCTGGTGTTTGAAGGACGTTCCTCAAGATGTAAGCATAGTGTCTAATTGGACAACTTGTAATGTAAAATACTGGCCAAACATAGCGTGTTCATTGATAGGATAGAAATAACGCATCGGCGTTCTTTGTCTCCCTTAACCTTGACTAGGAGAGCTAAACAGACTAGAAGTCTAGATAGCTTCTTCACAATTTGTCACACGTTATCCGATCCGTTGTCATGAGCTAAAATACTTTATGTGTTGGCTACTGTGACTAGATATCTGATATCAGTATCGGACGCCCACCATTTATTTTCTTAGATTTTCTCATTTTTACTCACAGGTGCTACCGGAGTGAAAACTCGGAACATAACAATTTGGAGGACACGCGCTCTCGGACTAATTTCTGATAGACATATCAAACGCGTATGCCAATAAAAAGGTTCACAAAACCAAATTTACTACAAACGAAGGACATAACCCCAAAGAGGAACAGTAGCAGGTAGTTACAGTTGGCAGGAGGTAGTTGCACACCGTTACGTCATTAATAAGTCTACAAGCGAGAAAACAGAGCAAACTAAACTACCGTCCTCGACACAAATTGAAGTGTTGAACAAAAATAGATTTTGAATGACTAGCAGCTAGCCTTCGGCCAGCACCATGATTGCCAAGGAACTATGCCTAGCGGTTATTGCGGTGTGCATCGTCAAGATCGCCACCTCCGGTGAAGACGTCGTACCGACTACTCCTAAAGCCGTACCGCCAGTTGCTCCAGTTGCTCCTGATGCTGCCGCTGACGAACCCCCGGTTGTTCCACCCGCTATCCACAATGTGACAGGTGAGTCACCGCTTGTGAACCATCTCTCGCTCAAACGTACACGTCCTCTTCCAGTTTTGCGCCATCACAGTCCCTCTTGTGGCATTGACACAGCTTTCCGAAAACCATACATGACGCACCGATCCGTCTCACCAGCAGCCATTGTGGTTGCTTCGCTGCTGAGCGCGCACCTGCTGCAGCATACAATTTGCATAACCAACTTTGTTTCTCTCGGCAAAAACAAGTACGAATGACCACCACTATATGGCGCGATGACGTCACGTGCAAGCAATGTACAGAACGTCCCCCCCCCCCAAAAAAAAAGAAGTTTTTTTTGGTCCGAGTAAATAAATTATGCATTAAAAATGCTCAAACCCCATGAGAATGTGACTCTAGCGATTGGGATAGAACGCGAAAGTTTGAGGACATGACGTTCTCTGGATCAAAATATAAGTGAGAAAGATGAAATTCCCTCATGAGCCGACGCCAGGCACGTAGCCAGGATTTGTTTCGGGGGGGGGGGGGGGGGGGGGGGTGGCATGACAAAATGATGTATGGGGGGAGAGGAGGTGTCAGCAAAATGAAAGATTTCGAAAGAGGGGGGCATGCCCCCCCCCCCCTCTGGCTAATCGTGCTTGGCCGACGTCCACCTAAGCCAAATGTCGTCAAAACAAGTAATGACACTCCGGTTGCCTGAAGCACCTGTTCCAGTGCAAAACACTTGTCGGCAAGAAATAGAATATTGTTTTCTTTCTTGCTGACAAGTTTCTTTCACTGCGGTAGATGCGACAAGCGCCCACAATGTAATTTCTCGTTTTGACGATATTATGCTTAGGTGGACGTCGGCTCATAGAAAGAAATTTCGTCTTTCTCACTTATATTTTAATGAGGGGATACGTCATGACCTTAAACTTTCGCGTTCTATCCCAACCGCTAGAGTCAGATTCTCACGGAGTTTGAGCTTTCTGCGATTCATAGTTTACCTAGACGTGCCGAAAAACACGTTTTTTTGTTTTGTTTTTTACTTGGAAACGCTTTGTATATTTTTTGCATCGTTGCAAGTTTGGCAAGCGGCCTATTCATGTGTTCACCACACGACCTGCTGTGTTCTAAGGTCGCCGACAGCCTAAGAAAATCGGGGCGTGGCTTCTTATCTTTACGCTCTCTGCTTTGGGATTCACCTTCTGGCGTTCTTACACTCTAAAAAAAAAAGGGTATCACCTTACACCCCTTTGTCCCATATAATACACCCTAAAACTTCATTTCGACGTACAGCGCCCTGTAGTCGAACAGACGGCCCCAAATTTTACGAGGGGCTCAATAACGGTGCGATATAACTTTTTAAATAGGTAAAGTACGTATCAAAGACCAAAGAAAGAAAACACGGAGTTTTTGCAGTAGGACCCAGAAAACTCCGATAATCTTTTTTGTAGTCAATAATACGTACATTAGCCAACTTAATAAGTTGTACCACACGGCTATTAAGCCCCTCGTAAAATTTGGGACCGCCTGTTCGATTATAGGTCGCTGTACGTCGAATTGAAGTTTTGGGGTGTATTATATGGGACAAAGGGTGTAATAATACACCCTTTTTCTGAGAGTGTATATGGAGAGCAAGTCGTCTGCTTCTTGCACAGGAATTGCGATGACGTCAGTACGATGCCGAGCTCTGATTGGCTCAGATAGAAAGGATAGTGGGCAGACCGCAATGCCAGATGCCTTGGTGTCTACCCACTATTTTTTCAATCAGCCAATAAGAGCTCGGCGTTCCGAGAGAACTCGTTGGAGTCTTGGGTCCGGCTTTGCCAAGAACGACGCCTCAGACGAGACAAAGACATATAACATTTAGTAGGTATACATTTCTTCTATTCCTGCTCTCCATGTTGGGGTATATACACGTAAGCATTTTTAACATCTCTCGCTATGGTCAGTAGACTGTCGGGTTCGATAAGGTGCGAAAACGTATTGCCCGTAATGAAAATGAGGTCTGTCAGTTCTTATGCATCTTTAGAAAACACAGAAATAGCCGAACTTTTTTTTTCTTTTTACCGCCCGTGGCGTTTTTGGTCTGATGAGCATCGTAGCGGCGTGCGGTCGTGTGCAATCTCTCATGCGTGACGCACGTAATAGATTGCTAGCGGTCGCACTTGCTGGTCAAATTTCCCATTTACAGCGAAAAACATCAGTTCATTTGAAGACCGACTAACCTCACCTTTGTCAAAACCTCAATCCACGCAACAAATTAGTTCTTTTTTTTTTTTTGCATTTGTCATTGTTTGTACAAGCGGAAAATACGTTTTCCTATTTCCGAGAATCGAGGTTGTTTTGAAGCATCTGACGTTTTCCTTTAAACAAAATTGAATGGCAAAACTGTACTTGTTTAAAATATATTCCAGAACCATACCAGAACGAAGATGCTCGTTAAATAATCCCTGGGTCCATTGTCATGGCCAGGAGAAAACACATAACCTGACGGTGACTGATAAGGTTTTAATGCCGACTGAATACTGTTCAATACCTCGTCCTTCTCTTCCTCGCATCTCACAATAAAAGCTAACATATTTTTCCTCGTTCTCTTTTCGTCCTTTCTACTGTTCAAATTTCAGCAATGCCCATGTTGTCGTTGTATTTTTTGTTTTGTCTTTCAAAAATCTTTAAGCCATTTTTTTTCACTGAAAACCTTTGCTCGTCACATCGAAGCGCATGCTCGGGAGAGTGACGTCACTGTCCCGCGCAAATGCTAAGAGAAAGAAGCGGATTGAAGAGGAATTAGCTGAACAGAAGCGGCGACGTGCTCAGTATGAGGGATAAAGCAAACCTTCATAGAAGACAAGCAATAAAGTAGTCTGCAGTGAAACACCTCAAAAACATAGCCAGAGTTTTTTTTTTAATTTCGTTAAACTATTATTAAGTAGAAGCAGAACCATCTTCGTCCTCCGATTTCTACGATGTATTATTAGGATGGCTGAGTATTGTACTTACAAACCGCCAGCAGGTGTAGCAGAACTTTTTTGTCAATGACAGGTATAGGAGAACAAGGTGGTACAAGTGGAACCCGTCGTCGGTACGTCTTTCCGTGTTGCGTGTTCACGTCGTCCGAGAGGGGTGCTTAAGGTTCCCCATCTTCCACGGAGTGCGTGCAATTGATTGCGCGTTCGTAATGTCTGTATCCCGTTCGACAAAGAAAACGGCACAATGTAAAATCTGGGACACCGATAAGTAAAATAGCGAACGGCACGACACAAAAATTTTAGATTGTGTGTCCTGTTGTCCGTTATGTTAAGATTTAGATGCTGATGTTTTCTAATCAGCTGGCGTCTATACTTTTGCTTCTTGCAATGAACGCGGAATACCAAAAGTGCATGTCGTTAAAGAAAAGAAAAAAACGGGCCTATTAGATCTTTTTCAAAACTCCATCAAGCAACATTGGCGGTCACCATATTTTGGGGGCACGAAGCTTGTGATTGGATCCATGTCCTCGCCAAACGCTGACGCTCGCATAAATTGACGCAGCACCTACTAGATGGCGCGCCCCGTCTGAAAAGGGTCATCATCATCATCAGCATCGGGTCTATTGGGAGTCGCCGCGCCATCGATAGGTGGATGATCCCTGTGTCCTTGCCATAAAACACGGAGTGTTAAAACGAGCCATAGATTTATTAAAATGTACGCTAGAGGTTCAACTGGCGCTAGTGTCTATGTGACTTCCGTGACGCAAATTGAAGCAGACAGCAACCAGTCTACTTTTGCGGTGCTCCTGTGCATTCCTATCGGAAAACGCGCGTGCATTTTGCCTCTTCGCCGGAAAATAACACGGAACACTTTGGTTATTTGGGTCGTTCCGAATAGTATGTACCTTGATTAACACTGTAAAAGTGTAATTGCTTTAGTTAGCGCATTTTTCTTCATCAGTGAATGAACGATGTTTAACTTCGCTGCATTTCAGTCCCAAACGTGTGTTCCGCATCAGGTGTGTAAAAACCAGCGACGATTCTAAGCAAAATAACAATCGAAAGGAATATAGAGTGTGTTTAAGGCTTGCCACCATTCCGGTGACGCTTATATATTGATAATATGCCAGATCTGTCACTATATGAAAATGACCCCGTCGTGCATGAGCGGATAAAAACATTCAAAACGTACAGAATGAAGTCCGTAGGCTATGAAAGGTGTCTCTTCGTATTGTTTTCTCTGGCGAAGGCAGCTTTTATCGACCACTTGTTCTCAAAGATTTCGAGCGTGCGGGTGATATTTTGAACGTAGAACAATCATCTTGTTAGAAATAAACTGAAACCTAATTCTAATCGACAAGAAGTCAACAACTGAATTTTTTTGTAATGTGTGCTAAAGCAATAACTAATCAGCGCTGTTCCCTTTAATTCATCCCTTCAGCCATCACTATCCAATCCGAAGCTAACTGTCCAGCCGGTCGCGCATGCGCCATGAGTCGAACCTCTACTACAAGGTTCGTCGAGTTTGCCACCGCAAAGTTCGAGAAAGTCGAACCTGGTCGAACTCGGAACACTCGGCCGGTTCGCGGCACCTCGTAAAGGAACGAGCAGTAACAAGTCACGTGACGTCGACTCCGCCATCTTGGTGTACTTCCTTCCTCGGCTTGCCAGGCTAATTTTCTGCCGGAGAGCGGGCGACAATTGATGGTGAGAATTCGATGGAACTCGCGCTCGCAGCACGCGAACTTCGTATTCGGCGCAGGATAGCATGGCGGACGAGTCACACCACAGGAGTCACAGCTTCCACCAGGGGCGAGCTCTCCGCCTTGGTTTGAGGGCGTAAACACGATGGATTGATTGAGGGAAGTGTTGTCCACGTTCCCTGCCAAAGCAGGAACGAAAGCTCGTTCCTTCTCAGTCTTGGAACAAGTTCGCGTTACGAGTTTCAAAGGTTTGAAAGGAAAGAGGTTCCCGTTGCTTTTCTGAGATAGGAACGGGCCGTTACATTTGCGCATTTCAATTAAATATTGTGTTGGATAATCGGTAGATACAATAAAGCCAGCGAGGTAAAATATTCACATCGAACTATATGTCCACTCGCCATGATCACATTTGTTCCAGTTCTTTGTTTTAGACTGTCTTTCGGACACTTCGCCGTTCCTTGAAATCGGAGGTTGAAATAGTCAATAATAAGAAGCCTAAATGCCCGCTAAACTAAAAAAATATTGCAGATAAAAAAAAAACGCCGTCCTGTTTGTTATTTTTTAAATGTAACGCGTTTTTGTTTTTCTGTTCTCCTAAAGGGAACGCGTTCCACGAACGTCATTCCTTGGAACGCCGCCCCGTACAACACTCATTCAGGGTGCCTTAATCTGTAGCCTCGGTATAGTTGAGCGTAGCACTCGGCCCAAACGCACCAACATATGCGACGGTAGCACACACACACACACACACACACACGCACCACGCACCACGCACCACCACGCACACGCACGCACACACGCACACACACGCACACACACACACACACACACACACACACACACACACACACACACCTTCTTACAAAGGAAAATGGTCCATATGTTTGCAACACAACATGCTGGGCAAGGGAACATCAAATCGAGTGACATTGAAGTTTATGAAAACCACACGAAGGAAGCATCCTGGTAATTCTTTTTATTTTTCTGAAGACAACAAGAGATTAGAACATGTTACCAGAAAAGTTAGGTCACCATTACGGACAACGATGTATTTTTTGTTCCATGTTTGTGAACTTTGTCACGTGAGTTGAAATGTCCTATGTTTTTTCTGCCCTTCTTTACGATAATGCCTACGAGGCGCTGTAGGCATTATATAATAAATAAGAAATGACTGCATGATAAGGCGGCAGACGTCTACCAAACGGTTTCCAGAATGGTACCACGATATAGCAGTCTTTTTCAACATATATGTGGCACTTTTCACACGTTCTCGATGTTGCCCTCTGTCGTACGGCCCATCTGTGTGGCATTCCTGATCCATAAGTGCTTATAATTATTCTTAGCCAAATTAATGAAAAAGGTGTTTCATCTAGTTTTCTTGCTATTTGGCGGGCATTCTCGAAAATGCTCGAGTCGAAAAATAACCTTCAAGGGTATTTAACATGAAATTAGCCTTCAGAGTGCCTGACGACATGTCACCAGCAGACTTAGCGAAACGTCGTTTGGCCGAGGCCTCCGCGGATGTGCCTCTGAATGACGCTTCAAACTCTACTCCGTTTCAAATTCTGATACACCGCAGCAGCAAGACCAGCCAATCCACTGTCAATGTACCGCGCTTGGCTGCGCCCCTCCTTAAGGGCACGTGACACTCACACGGTATTGGATTTGCTCTGATGGATGATAGCGTCCGTCGCGGTTCAACTGCCCTCATTCAGCGCTGCGCACTGAATGAGGGCAGCCGCATGCTCACGCGCTCCTTGCTATCATCGGACGATATCGTTCATCATCATGCCACCGAAGAAAAACGTAGAGTGTGGCAGCTGCTCCAGTCAAATTGCCGGCAAGCAGCAATTTATCGCCTGCTCAGGTGGCTGCAAGAGTTGCGATTTCACTGCAGATGCATCAAGGTGGGCCTGGAAGAATACAACGTCCTAATGAAACCGAGAAAAGAGAACCTACAAATGCAGTGGGTGAACTCGTCGTCATTGTATTGGATAACGAAACGGAGCTCCCCAATATTCTGCGCGTGCGCAGTGCCTACTGCAGCGCCACCGATGTGGTGTGACGTCATAGAGTTGAGTCGTACGACGAAACAGCAGGAAAGATGGAGGCGCCGCCCTGTAAGGTTTTTGGATAAAACCGAAGGGAAAAAAGATCGATAAACATTAGCCGGAGAGATATTTCGTCCACTATAAGATTTGTCGGGAAAACTTGGTTCTTCAAGAGCTTGATGACACGTCCTATTAGTGTCAACATTGCGTCTTGTCCTGGGGAGAGGTCAGTCCTCTCTTCTAACCTTGGACGGTAAACAAATGGGGGTTCGCCGTCAACGTACGTTCAGAAAGAACGGATCGAGGTTGCCTTATTTCTAGATTGGAAGAACACAATCTAGTATGTGACTGTTTTGAGTTCAGTATAATACCATTTTGCGTCTCTTACTGTGGAAACGGTGTTATATTACAGTGAGAGTCAGCAGTCGCAGATTTCTTGTAAATTTTGCTCACAATTAAAATTAATTTTTTTATATTTTTGATGTGTTTATTTGTGGGTATAATTTCTTCTTTATTCACATGTTTGGTGAATTCAGAATATGAAAGAGTCAAAAGTTCTATAAGTTACGATTTTCATAATTAAACAGGTGTATGCTTTTTACAAACGCCGAAGGTTTTTCGATTGTATTCAACAAATGTAAACTTCAATTAGCGCCGATGAAATTTGCGATAAAAGTGACCTTCGAAAACAAAACAAAGAGACCTTCCGGGTTTCAACAGCGAGAATAAAATAAACTCCGAAAACACAGTACCCTTCTGCGCGAGCTTACTAAATCAAAACGGGCATATACAATATAAAGTACTTCCTAAAAAATTCATTGTTACTTGTAACAAAACAAACAAGAACACGAGGAGCAACCCGGAGAGAAGAACAAAAACAAACGGGGCGTCACAAGTGGTTGCTACAAGACGGAAGACGTCGATGGCAATCGGGCGCCTCTGTCAAGAGTGTCTTCTATATAACCTCCAAAGAAGAAAGTCTGACCTCTGCAGAGGTCAGGAGGAAGACATCGCGGTCTGGGACAGCGGATCATCCGTTTATTCAAATGCGACGAGGCATGCGTCTTCCGTATCTGAAACTTCCGCATTATCCCCATGCAGGCGGTCGACTTGTCGCTTGAGTTTCAGGACGTCTGATTTCTGCTTGGCATTCTTTTATTTTAAATTGTGCGTAGCTCTTTTTTTTTGCGTCGATAGCCGTTATTGGCGAAGTTTCGCAGCGGATTAGGCATGTGTGTACGCTGTAGCACGCTAAATTTAGGGAAAACGCTCCCCCTAAATTTAGCGGGCAAATCACTAGTCGTCATATGACACTGTAACGTGATGCGAAGCTACACCATTGCGAAGCGTTTCCCCGTTAAGTTTAGCAGAAAATTCCCGCGCTACATTTAGCGGGATAAATTGTGACGTCACGGGACAATGCAAATTTCTGCACCTCTGCCAAATGATGAATGGTGGTGGAGAATGATGTTGTACGTAGTCCGTGTGCAGCGGAGTATTCAGCGCTTCGGTTGTCGCCTCTGCTCAGTTGCAAAACACGGCAAAGAACCTGCATTGTTTTTGTGTGTGTGCTGTTTTTGAGGATACGTTGTCACATCTTTTGTTCACGAACAGAGAACTTACTTCGATTGTTGTTTTTGTTCGTTTACGTCATCTGTTTTATCCTATGGGGAGTCAATATGCTGCCCTCTTTTCCCCCTACAATTTGTAAATGTGCCTTTCACCTACATGTGAACATTCGACGAAACCGACGTTCTGGCGAGAAATTCGTAACAAGCGTGTTTTCCTCTACTCCAGCTATAAACAAACGGCGCCAATAATGTGCCATTTGTACTAGAGTTCTAGTTTGCTTAGACTTGAGAGTGTTTCTGACTGCTGGATCACGTGTCGATCGTCTGCAACCGTCTCCATGCTTTGGTCAGGTACCTTAGTGAAGAATTTGAATAAAGATCCTAAAGCTTTGAGATACCCTTGTAAAACATTTAGACAAATACACTCGTAAAGCTGAGGATAGATACCCTGGTGAAGTATCTAGACCACATTTAGACAAATACCCTAATAAAGCTCTGTACAGATAATATAGTGAAGTAGTTAAAAAATACCCTAGTAACGCTTCGGACAGATAGCCTCATGAAGTATTTAGACAAATACCCTAGTAAAGCTTTGGACAGGTATCCCAGTGAAGTATTTAAAAAAATACCTTAGTAAAGCTTTGCACATGTATACTCTAGTAAAGCATTTGGACAAACACCCTAATACATATTTGTGAAGTATTTGGACAGATACCCTAGCAAAGTGTTTGGTCAAATATCCTAGTAAGGCTTTGGATAGATAGCATAGTGAAGTAGTTACAAAAATACCCGAGTAAAGCTTTGGACGGATAGCCTCGTGAAGTATTTAGACAAACGGCCTAGTAAAGGTTTGGGCAGGTGTAATATTCTGTGGGTCCGAGAACGCCGGCTCGGGATCAAGAAGCGAGACACGACCAGCCCCGTCCCGAATCCAAGCACGATTTTTTTTTTTTTGTCACGAGCTTATCGTGGGGTATCGCGCGGGCATGCCAGAGGCGTGCAACATGGCGGCGCCGGCTTTTGGCGCCGCTTTGAGTGCATTTACTAAAACCACTACAGCAGGTATCCCAGTGAAATATTTAGACGAATACCCTATTAAAGCTTTGCACGTGTATACCCTAGTAAAGTATTTGGGCAAATACCCTAGTAAAGGTTTAGACAGATGCTCAAGTGAAGTATTGAGCCAAATGTGATCGCTACTCTTTGGTAAATACCCTAGATAAGTATTTGGACAAATACTCTAATACATATTTGGACAAATACCCTAATGAAGTGTTTAATCAAATATCGCTGGTAAAGCTTTGGATAGATAGCACAGTGAAGTAGTTACAAAAATATCCGAGTAAAGCTTTGGACGGATAGCCCCGTGAAGTATTTGATACAAGCGGCCTAGTAAAGGGCTTGGACAGGTATCCCAGTGAAGTATTTAGACAAAGACCCCAGTAAAGCTTTGCACATGTATACACTAGTAAAGTATTTGGACAAAATACCCTAGCAAAGGTTTAGACAGATACCCTAGTGAAATATTTAGACAATTAACCTAGCTACTCTGATTAAATACCCTAAAGAATTATTTGAACAAATACCCTAATACATATTTGGACAGATACCCCAGTGAAGTGTTTGATCAAATACGCGGTTGAAGCTTTGGACGGATAGCCCCATGAAGCATTTAGACAAACGGCCTAGTAAAGGTTTGGACAGGTATCCCAGTGAAGTATTTAGACAAAGACCCTAGTAAAACTTTGCACATGTATACACCGTTCCAAGCTGGGCTTCTGGCGGCGCCATTTTAACGAGTGTAGCGCCGCCTACCCTCATCCGGCATTTAAATCTAAACGCGAATGACCGACTGCCATTACTGGACTGTTACCCTGCTCACGAGTCACCGATCGCAGCTGCTTCTCCGGCTGCCGTATTAGGCGCGCCCGGCTCGTTGTCTTCGTCCATGGGCATGCACTATCCTAATCGGTATGCCAGCATTAAAAGTGCATCCGCTTTCTTTTGGGGTAATTTTACGCGCTTCTGGGGCAGTCGTCGCTCCCAAACCGAACTCGGCGCGATCATACGACATTAGGGATCGCAGGAAATTGAGGATCGTAGTGAAATTGAGGTTGAACGAAGCCGGATGGCACGAATTACGGCATGTACGAACTTCGGCACCGGGAACATTTGAACAAACTGCGCGGTTAGCGGCTGAACGCGCTGCCACGTCTGCTTTTATTGATATAGAAACCTCAAATTTAAATATGAATCGATATAAAATACAGTACAGATAGCGTGACGGATCTGTTTACTTTTTTTTCTGATTTAAATCCACTGTCACAATATTGCACATTGATGCCTCTCTGTAATCGCTCGCGTGAAACTTATTGTGCACAAACTGTTAGCGTGGCGAGGATATTATATATATATATATATATATATATATATATATAATATAATATACACAAAGCTAAGCCAAAGTCTAGGCTCTGTGCCCAGTCTTGCTGTGCATAGCGGCGTCAGACCAAAACTCCCCCCCTTTTCCGTCTTCCTTCCATTTCCAACTTTCCCAGCGAGAAAAAGAAAGGTTGGCAGCCATGCCAACCTTTCTTTTCTTTTTTCAGTTTTGAGTTGACCAGGTAGGACAGCTTGCTGCCAAAAGATGTCGATCTGCGTGGACATCGCGGGTGTTGCTGTTGTTTTCCATTTTCTGCAAGTAATTGAAGCGTTCGGCCATTCGCACTAACGTATTCATGGATGATAATTTCAAAAAAACCCAAAAACGATCGAATTACGCATACCCGACGCTTCAATTTTGGCGCGAATTTTCGTTCGCACCAGGCGTCGCCCCAATTACCACCTGAAAAAAATAGTTATTAAATCAGTGGACCAGAGTCACGACTGTTTTCTTTTTCAATGTCTAGCCGCTCCGCTTACCTTTCGGTCCGCACCCATTCATCCTGTTATGACGATTGAGCACTCAATCGGCGTTTATTTCACGTTTTTGATTATTTGTACAACAATCACAGCACAGTGCTGCGGTCGATTTTTCTGCATAGGCATGCCACGCGCGAAAACACGCTATAATATCAAAAGCGTTAACATTGTCGAAACAACATGCCTCCGTACACTGCGCACGTCTCAACAGTCCCTCCGTAGCAGACGACTTCGAGGAAATGTAAGCAGCGTTGGCGCAGCTCTGTTCGGAGGGTTTTCCCTTTCCACGACCTACTTGGAACGGTGTATACACTAGTAAAATATTTGGACAAATACTCTAGTAAAGGTTTAGACAGATATCATAGTGAAGTATTTGGACAAATATCCTAGCTAATCTTTGGTCAAATACCTATACTGAAGTATTTGGACAAATACTCTAATACATATTTGGACAGATACCCCAGTGAAGTATTTGGACATATACCCTAGTAAAGTGTTTGATCAAATGCCCTAGTAAAGCTTTGGATAGATACTCAAATGAAGTATTTAGACAAGTACCCTAGAAAAGCTTTGGTCAAATATCCTAGTAAAGTATTTGGACGCATACCCTAGTAAATATTTGGACAGATAGCCTAGTGAAGTATTTAGACAAATACTATATAAAGCTTTGGACAGATAGTTTGGATAAGTATCTAGAAAAGTATTCTAGTAAATCTTTGGACAGATACCCTAGTGGGGTTACTTAGAAAAATACCATAGTAAAAATTTGGACATTAACCCTAATGAGGCATTTAGATAAATACTCAAGTAAAGCTTTGAACAGATACTGTGGGGACGTATTTAGACAAATACTCTAGTAAATCTTTGGAAAGATACCCTCGTGAAGTATTTAGACAATACCTTAGTAAGTCTTTAAACAGATAGCCTAGTGAAGTAATTAGACAAATACCCTAGTAAAGCTTTGGACATAGTATCCTTGTGAAGTATTTAGACAAATACCCCAGTAAAGTTTTGGACAGATATTCTAGTGAAGTATTTAGACAAGTACCGTAGTAAGGCTTTGCACATGCTTACTCTAGTAAAGTATTGTGAACAAATACCGCTAGTAAAGCTTTGGGCAGATAGCCCAGTGAAGTATTTAGACAAATATCCTAGTAAAGGTTTAGTTTGGCTAAATATACCCTAGTGAAATATTTCTGACAAATAACCCTAGTAATGTTTTGGACATATACTATAGTGAAGTATTTGGACAAATACCACAACAAAGCTTTGGATAGCGAAGTATTTAGACAAATACTCTAGTAATGCATTAGACAGACTCTAGTAAAGTATTTAGACAAATATAGAGCGTTAGACAGATGCCTAGTGAGGTATTTATACAAATACCTCTAGTAAAGCTTTGGACAGATGTCCTAGTGAAGTATTTAGAGAAATACCATATTAAAGCTTTGGACAGATTCCCTCAGTAAATATTTAGAAAATACAATATTAAAGCTTTGGACAGATGCCCTAGTGCAGTATTTAGAGAAATGCCATATTAAAGCTATGGACAGATAACTCCAGTGAAGTGTCTGATTTCGTCAGGCCCTCGCCATACGACAACGCACACAGGCGCCTGAGCCATCAGTCATCACAAGAATTGTGAGTCATTAAATTGCAAACGTTATTCACGTGGTTTCAGTTGTTCTTAACACTAGGCACTCTAGCCAGTGCGCGAATGACGTTTATTTTAGGCAACCGTGCCTGGATGGGTGAATCAAAAGGCAGCCCAAGTCACCTGACGAGGCTCCCATCCCCCTTTCCGACGCTACAGCAGTCGCAGCATACAATATTAGTGAAGGGCGCACTTGAGTGCATTACTTTCATGCACTCAACTAAAAGAAAACACGAACAGTAGAAGCCGCGGAGCAGAAATCAAAACATAAAGCGGGATGATACGTATAACTCTAGAGTAGCTCTGCCTCCAGTACGCTCTCCTTGCCGTCCGCCGGGCTTTGGATGCGCTTGCGCGGACGTGTTATCAAAGCCGGAAAGCTGGCACTGTGGGCGGAGCAGCTCTTAACCGTGGCCAGGTTAGACAGCGAAAAAGAGGGCGCATCTTCCTTCTAGCCCGGTCGTGTCTTAACCTGTAACCGACTATATGCAACAAAATGGCGAGACCCACAAGATAATTGGGATACAGAGTGTCAATGCTCTATGCGCAGCGTATCTATAGGGGCTATGCGGCCTGCAAGTTCGTCTGCTTCCTGCGCACCTCGTGCGTTCGTCACCCCCCTCCCCCCCCCCCTAGATGTCTCCATGTTTTGTTTCCTCCCGACCTTGACCAATGACTGCAAGCGCTCGGCTGCCTTGTCGTCGCCTGTTCTCTAAGTTTGCCGTTTGATTGGCCTGCCCCTCCATTGTGTTTTCGTGCGCCAAAGACGCCTTTTTGGGACACTTGCCCGCCGTATGCTCCGTCCGCAGCCGAGATGGAATATGGTCTGACGCATATAGTCAACCAAGCAGCACCGAAAGTGCAACGTCACGGCGCTCGTTTTTTGTGGGTTTGTAATCGCCGGTCTTGAATATGTAAACACGTTAGAAGTAACGCGTTACATTAACTTTGTTACTTTTTTTTATAACGTTTAACTGTTTCGCGCTACCTTTTCGAAACGTAACTGTTTTTCTCAAGTAACGACGAGAGTGACGACGTTACCTCTTGTCGTTACTTTTCGCGGTTTCTTGGGCAATAGCCACTCCTTACACCTATTTTTTTTTCAAATTACGTATTTCGACATTTTGTGTCATGCTGACCTCGTGCCGAGTTGCGTCAAATTTATACTTGCTCTTTCTGTAATAAACTTGTGAAGAGGGGGGGGGGGGGTCATGTTCTACTTTTTATCTCTACATCTAGTCTTATAGAAATGTAACTTGAAACTAACGCCTTTCGTGTTTAAAAGTAACTGTAACTGTAACGAATTATTTTCTCGTTGCGATAACTGTAACGGTAATAACTTCGCTACTTGTATCTGAAAGTAACTATAACTAATTCCTTTTTGAAAGTAACTTACCCAAGACCGAGTATATATGGTGTCCTAGAATTCCAGTACACATATTACCGCCTAAACCAATAGCACGCAGGAAATTAAAAAAAAAGCGCAGGGTCACGGAGCATTCATTGTGTCTGACTGGTTTAATAGGTTATCGACCAACACACTGTTTACAAACAAGACCGCGTTTGCCCACCCCGGGTGTGTGGCACTGCGCGGGCACAGAAACCAGATGCGTCCGAGGCGAAGCATCTGCGCATGCCCAGTACCGACAGCAGCGCCACCGCAGTGGTGTGGCGTCAGAGAGTTGAGTTGGTCTATACTATAGACCATACTATAGACACTAGACCAACTCAACTCTCTCATGTCATATCACTGCGTTATTTAAGCTGTATAATCTATATAGCATATATAACGCACGAAGAAGATGAACGCCATGACGACGCACTTTTGGCACTGCTTGATTGGTTCTCCATCCGATCGTAGTTTAGTTTCTGACAACGATCAGGCGCGTGACGTCATCCCCGGTGTAAAACTGGAGTGGGGTCCACACTCGCATACCTGAAGACGGATGAATTGAGCGCGCGTACACGTCTCCACGCATGTTCCCCGCGAGCTGCGGGAAGTTCCGATAGCTGTCGAAAAACAGAAATCGCTGCAAACCAGTTTTTTTGTTTTGTTGCCGTCTTTGTTTCTTTTCATTTTGCTTCCCCGTATCGACGAGGTGGACCAAGCAGAACGCGGAAGGGCCGATGCCAATCGACGAAGCCCCCCGCGCCGGCGTTTTTATTTCACCGGAAGCCGCGAGCGCTCCTCTTTGTCCAAAAAACCCAGACTTTATTTTACTTGTTCGGCGACTCGGTGAATCCCGTCGGCAGACGTGGAACGATAACGGCATGCTTAGACTCGACGGTTGTGTTTCGTCGGTTTATGACGCTGTTCCAGAAGTCTATATATATCTGCATGTTGGAAGCCTATATGTATATGTATGAAGCAAACATGATGATGCTCGACGTGTGCGCTCCAATTATTCTGGCATTATGTTTACAGCCAACTTTTGCATGATGTCGCATTAATCCCACGTATAAGCAGAATGCGTTTTTGCTTGGTGTATGCTCGTTAAGATATGGGCAGCACTTTCTGTCGTATGATCTGACCATGCATCGCGCTGAGCTGGAACGCGTACAAAGGTCACGTGATTGGTGCCACGATGGTTCACGTAACATGACGTGGGTCACATTGAGGTTACGTCACGGTGCGACATTATGTCACGTGTTGTCACGCGACACCTCGGCGTTCTGGTGGATCTCCTAGCGGGGTTTCTGCAGGCCATTGGGCGCGCGCGCATGCGCAGTTGCGGCATCTTTTCGTCAACGGAAGCTCCCGAATGTATTTTTTTTTCCGGTACGTTATAAGGAAACTTCTGGGCTAATTCCAGCTGCCGTTTTTGCGCGCTTTTTTGAACACCACGCCCAAAACACAGCGTGCTGCGATAAAAAAAAAGATAGCTGTTAGGATAACGTACATTTAACCGATAGATACTATCGTGGACAGTATGAGCTGAAACAGTCCTTCGTGCTTCGTGGGAATGGAATGCGAAGTTAGGGTCTCGTTCTCCGGGCTCTTTGACACGTCAAGAGATTTTAAAGCTTCTAAAAACCGCAAAACGCCAAAAGAAAAAAAAAAGAAGGTCGGATCGTGTGTTTTAGTTTATATGGTCCCTGGCAGGCGTCCTAAAACAATGATTCTTGCTCGATAGACGTCTTCCTGATTACCATAATGCGCGGTGGCTGATTGGCTCGCAAATCTAACTCTATTTCTTTTGTGCCTTCGAAACGTACGCTCACATATCGGGTATGGTATGTCTGTGTGCATTCAGTGCATCTTATGAAGCGATAACGATCTAAGTTTCCACGTAGATAGAATTTGTAATAAAAAAGTTTTCTCACTTTTTTTTTTTTTGACGGAATTAATGGCATTTCGATTTCTCTAAGGTGCATACAAATTGGAAACGTACGTTTTCGGACAAGGCACTTATGCATGCGTTAGAGCCCAGCAATGAAGAGGAAATATTTGCTATTCAAAATTCAGTTTTTTTTCTTCAACAAAATCCTTTGGCTAAGAACTGGGAGCTCATGATTTTCTCGACTTTCGTTTCTTGGTCGCGTGCGATGATGACACACGGAACCCAGAATATCTTCCTCAATAAAAGCAACAGCATCCACGAAGCGTAATTATTACGAAGACCGACTCCATCAATCCTGCAGGAAAAAAATACATTAATTGAGCGGTGGCCTGACACTAATGCAACGCTATACATCCTAAAAAAAAAATTGTTGTGGTTACATTTTTGCAATGCACTCGGGAGAGCATGGACCATTTTCAGAAGTGCGCGCCATCTATACTCGTTTTCACCTCAAGGAAAAAAAAAGTTTTGCGCATTGTTCATATTCCGCGCGAAGTATAGTTCTTAAATGATTTGGTCATCGAAGGAACAAGAGATGCTTTTGGCGTCTGATGGGATGACGTGTATCTAGAGGGAAATTAAAAATGCTCCGCAAAAAACACAAATTTCTTCTTTTTTTTTTTTTTTTTTTACTACGCAATTGTTTGGGCAGGTATACTCTGAGCTTGCATTGGGCACGAGAGTCGCGTCGGCGTTCGGTTAATAAGACTCGGAGGACCCTAATCATCCAATCATACGCTTCGTGCCCCGAGAAAAAGCGACCGCCCAATGTTGCCAGATGGGGTTTCGAAAGGGGTCTATTGCGGCAATCTAAGGAAAGTTAGAACTCGGCAATGCCAAAAAATTAAAGAAAAAACACTCTGCGTAGTGACACATGCGCATGACGCTTCACTTGCTCACGCGATGCTCAGTGCCACAACTCATGCTGTTCTTTTATAGTCTAAAAAAATATTTTTTTTCAGCCTCGTTGTTTGATGGACTTTTTTCGAAAGTCCATTGAGCAACATTGGCCGTCGCCATTGCTTCGTGTCCAACGAAGCGTCTGATTGGATCCGAGTTCCCGCACGAACGCTGACGTCAGCGCTCGTGTCCAATAGACGCTCAGATAACATGATCAGGCAATGGCGGACGGGCGATGGGGCGAACTTTTGAAAAGTTTCTATTGGCTCTCCCCGAGTGCTTAATGGGAACGTATAGGCGCGCAAGATTTATTGCAGGGCAGGAAACAATCGTGATCGCCGACAATCGTGATAAGAGCGAGGGTGTGACTTATTTTGTTTACGTTTCTTGCGTCGTGCTGATTGGTCGTCCGGCGTTCTCGTCGGCTAGAGCCGCATTCTCATTGGCTGCGAGGCCACGATGAACTGCTCGGGATTTGCCACGCGCTGCGTTTGTCAAGCTCTCAGTGACTCTATTCGGAGAGCAAGTCGTCCGCTTCTTGTGCAGGAGTTGTAATGACATCAGAACGACGCCAAAGCTCTGATTGGCCTTGACTGAAAGGAGGATAGTGGGTTGACGTCAATGCTAGATGCCTCAAGGTCTACCCACTATTTTTTTTTTCGTTTAGCCAATAAGAGCTCG
Organism: Ixodes ricinus; assembly: GCA_037355805.1. Taxonomy (NCBI): domain Eukaryota; kingdom Metazoa; phylum Arthropoda; class Arachnida; order Ixodida; family Ixodidae; genus Ixodes; species Ixodes ricinus. The sequence continues at coordinate 33,418 of JAZHYW010023186.1, read as the reverse complement.
GCGTTCTGACATCATCGCAGCCCTGTGCAAGAAGCAGACGACACTTGCGGTCCGTATATAACGATTACTCTGTAGTCGGTCGGCGAATACTTTTTGATGGGTATACACGTCAACTTAGTGAATGGAACTTTCCGGAGGCTTTGTATATATCCTGGAAGCGGCACAATCCATTCTCTTTTATCACTTGGAGTTCAGAGCACAAGCAAAACAGAACCAGCAGAAAGGTAATACGCACTTCAGTGTTTCCAAAGATGTGTGTCGCGACAGGTGCAGTAAAGAGTCGCAAAGCGATTAGAAACTTAAAAAAAAAGAAGAAGAAAAGAAAGATAAAAGGCAGATGGCTCCACCTGGAGAAGTATTTTTAAGACAGGTGGCACAAAAAGCATGTATCGGTTCTGATACAGCATGCATTCACGTTGCCTCTCTGCTCTAATTTCTTGGAAGGCGCTTTTACAGAAGCGCTGTAATAAACAAGCTCATTTTAGCCGTTAGAAACAGTAATTACTGCTGGCACGCGTTTTCTTTAATTATTTTTTGCTGGAGTTTTCAGTTCGGTTGATGTGCCTTCACTACATTACAGGCAAATAAAATTTTAGCTTAAATTTTGTGCGTTACTGGTCATGCATTAAAATCGAAAAGCTTGCGGCATCGCGAAAAGCCGGGGGCGGGGTGGGGGTGTGTATTTCGACTCGATGTTTGATATATTTGATGAGGCACAGGCAGGCACGTATCTACGGGGGGGGGGGCGTGCCCCCCCCCCGAAATCTTCTATTTTGCTGGGACCTCCTCTCCCCCTCCCTCTCATACAGCATTTTGTCATTTTGTCAAAGAGGGACATTGAAGACAAACAGACGAGACAGGCTGTACGAGCTGAGTTGTATTCCCCCAGTAAAGTATTTGATAGATGTTGCCTGAACTAGGAGAAGACTCACAAAGCATCGACGTCGCACATCCCTAATTGTGGACGGTATGGTGGCACATAATAAGCTATACGCGCTGTAATGTAACGACATTTCAGCTATCTTGGCGCTTAAAATCATTGTTGCCAGTTATCTAAAATCGCAGGTAAAACAGTCCGTGACAGAGCAAAGCTATATATTGCCCGCGTTTTCTGACACCATGGCCGGCTTGCTAAAACAGCGTCTCAGCTGAGACTGGGTAAAAGAAAGCACTGCAAAGGCTGGGGGGCGCGGGCGTCTTGAGACGCAACTTGAGTCCCGCTCAGCTGGTGCGCTGGCTTTGGCAGTGCTTTCTTCACCCAGTCTCAGCTGAGACGCTGCTTCTAGCAAGCCGGCCCATATATCTAGGGCTCCGTGTTTTCGGATAAATCCGAAAAACTCCGAAAAACACCCGCCGGTAAACTTTTGGTCAATTCGGATTTATCCGATAAACTCCGAATATTTATGTGTCAATGCCACTCCACTCCCCCCCCCCCCCCCGGGCAAAAGAAAAAAGTACACAGAGCGAATGGTCCTGGGAAAATTCCACCATAATTATCTTTGAAATCTCGGACCGTTGTCAAAAGGGGTCTTGCCGTTTGTCTCTTCAAGGTTGATTCAGGGCAACAGGTCGTTCGTTGTACATTCAAGTCACGACAAAAGCCACTCTTTTGGTTTCCAGCTTGGGCCATGCGATTTGTGATTTAGAGAAAGGAAAGGGTATGTTTTAGTAACAGTGAAAGCTATGAACCATAGGGATTGTATAAAATCGGGAAGAGGGGCAGTTCAAACTCTCTATTACCTCCTTAACCACTCCACCTCGCGCGGCCGCGGGCTAGATTGATGGAATAGGATGGGATGACTACGAGCTTCCTAGCGACTACCTCCGGGAGTTTATTGATTTTAAGGTATCGGCGTTTATCGAAGCGCCACTTGTGTGTGATTTTTGTCGTGGATAAATTAGTATTGCCAATGGCAATGGCACCAACGCCAAATTCAGCTGAAGATATTTCAATTGATACAAGCGCGTTTTATTTTTTATCTGGCATACGTTTACATTCGGTTATTATTTATTTATTTATTTTTAATAGGAAACACAGCGAAATTAAACTCCGAATTTCGGAGAATTGGGAATCAAAAAATATATAAACTCCGATAAACTCCGAATCTTTGGCAAAAAATAAACTCCGAAAAACACCCTCCGAATTTCACGAAAAATAAACTCCGAAAACACGGAGCCCTACATATATCCAAAGCTCTGGAAGTCGCATTCTTTAATCGCTTGGGATCGCCGATTACGCCCGCTCTGCACTAAAGATAAAAAAATGGCGGCGCCCATGAGAAAATTCAGGAACGGCAGGCCGACACTCTAGGCGTCTTGTTTAGTGGCTCTGGGGGACACCTCCCTGAGGTCCAGCAGTTCACACGAAGTTTCAAGTCACCGGAAATGGCGTCTCCGATCTCCTGTGACAGCAGGAATTGGCTTCAAATATCGGAAATAAAATGAACCGATGGCCGCACATGTCTTGCGAAGTGTCTCGCTTCGGGATATCGCGAAATTGAGCGGAAGATCGAAAATGGAGTCGGAGCTTGTGGCAAGATGGCGGAAACGAGCGACATCCGAGTTTGTCGCCTGTCGCAGCCAGCAGCCCGCGGCACTGCTACTAATTCCGGTCTCGTGCTCGAGAGCCCGCTTTTTTCTTTCCCGGCGTTCTTCCTCCAAGAGACAGGTAATCTATAACGACACGCTGCGCCGCTGGAAGGTGTTTTTTCGTGGCAGACGACCCGGGCCGGAAGTCGATCGCAGACGTAAATTCGACGCGCGCGCGAAGACTTCCGGTTCTTTTCGGGAGCCGAGTTATATTCCCGGGCTTTACCTGACGTAAACTGTCGTCCGTACGCGTACGATTTCGAGTGGAAGAGAGGTTTATCTCTAGTCACGCGTTATGGGGGGTCAGGTCAAACAGGCAATCGGTTTGGCGCCCCCTTTTTGGGGTTTTATTTGCGGAGAGGATTGTGATCGCGTGGCTGGTCTCTCAAATCGACGTTTCTTTCCTGAGCTTCCAGAGATATGTCTCTCGAACGAGCTTATAAGCAAACGGGAATCAGAAAGGAGGGGAAAAAAAGAAAAGAAAGAAGACTTCGAGCGCAGTGAACCGTTTGGTAAGAGTATACCGACGGTTAAAGTGTGCCACTCTTCTTTTAAAACATTAATTTTTTTCTTTAGCCTTTTTTTTTGGCGATAGGAGTTCTTCAATATGATAAGGATTCGCATTTTACGACAGAGGAAACGTCACATCCTTATGCACCAACGCGGGGCTGTCAGCACGACGCGTGCGAAGATGATTCATCTGACGTGAATCTGGTTTCAGTGCACCTGCACAGTGTTACATCTGCTGTGGTCAAATACGCACGTGTTTGAGCGTGTTGATTCATAGACGCCTTGCGACAGCTGTGCATGGGCGCCGCCATAACGGACCTTCAGTTTTTGTTTCATCTTAGTTTGATCTCTCTGCTCCATCACTACCACAGCAGGACAGGTTATTGACATTTTCGATCCGACTGTGTCCTTCTCCCCAGCATTGGCCTTTTTGGAGGCCCGTCAAAGCCCGCTTCAGTGGCTCGATATCTCGGTTAAGACAAGAGAAGGTCAGCAATGGCGGCTGTTATCTGGCGCGTGTGCAAGAGTCTCGTAATCTCCTCCTTTTGGGTAGCCAAGTCAAATAAAAGGAATTTTTCTAAGATTTTCTCGACGAATCAAGTCAGTTCGAACTCATCGTCAAAAAGATCTATAGTGCCATGATTGCCGCGAAGATTCCCTGCTCCTTTAGCAGAAGAACTGTTCAGTCACGGTTGGGATGCCGCCGCCACATCGCTCCCATTCTATCAAAACGGGACAAAATAAGGTTAGTTCCACAAAATTGGCCTCAAGCTATTTGTGAAAAGGGAAATGTTTTTCCTTCAGTGCTGTGAAATTACCAAACAACCTTTCACCCAAAAGACACGCCCTCTCTTTAACCACTTTACGAAGCCATTGCGCATTTTCTTTGCGAAGCGCGACCTGCACCGATCGTCTGAAAACGCGGTTCTCTAAATACCGTTTCATGGAAAACGATCGGTTCCAGCTCCCGATCCGAGGTACGGTCGTTCGTTCGGTCTGTCGACCGTGTTTTATTCCGGCTTTCCTAAAACACTAGTGTATATTACCAGCGCGACCGTGGCTAGACGTTCCACGGTGTCCTGTATCAGACATTCGTGCGGCTAGAACGTTGAAAGTTCGGGCCGAGGCTCTTGATGTTGACGTGTTACGTACAATAGGACAATGAAGTAACGTGCCGCAGCGATCGAGGCCCAGGCGGACTTTTACAACTTCATTATCTCACATTTTGTAGGCTTTATATACATTTATTGGCTTAGGCCGACGCTCGAAAACGCGCCGTCGCACCAACAAAAATTTACTTTTTCTTTTTTCTTTAAATGAGCTTTACGCATGCGCAGGCCCTCCTCATGCAGCCCCGAAAGCTTGAGCTGTACACTTGGCTCCCGGAAGGGGAGTTAACACTCCTGCCTCCTCCGCTACTCATATGTCGCGGACGAGGCAGGAGAGGTAGCGCAGCTCCCCTTCTGGACACCAAGCGTAGTTTGAGCTGTTGCCGCTTGGGGTCGTCTGTACGTGAAAAATGTCAATGGAATGAATCCCAGACACAGAGACACAGCGACATCGATGCTATTTTGTTTCTTCAGACTCGCAACCCCACAGTCTCTCGTAGGAATCTGGTCTCGGCCACACCATTCCCCTTTTCAGCATCACTAATCACTACAGAGTGATGCACTTTAAATATACCAAATAAATCAGCAATCGCACTAGTGCACTGTCTAGATTGCCCATCTACAGCGGAGGTACCAAACACCGTGCATATTAATGCAAACTAGGTAACTGCCCGTTCTCAAAACCTCCGTACAGCTAATCTGACTTTTTGTTTTGATATATGCTCCAGCTGGCAGACGAACATATGTTGCGATAAGTGAGCACTAGACAGCGCCATCTGCACCCGATGCGCAATGGTGGTGCGGTTCCTGGCGCAGGAAACATGCGGTCTATGGACGAGGTCCAGGTGCGGGCTCTGCACGCCCTGCTCAAGAGGAAGCTGGAGAAGGCCAGGGACCTGATACGGAGGGACTTGGACCCTTTCCGGGCCGGAGCCTTAGGAATCCTGATCCAGGAGCCGGGAGCCTACGTCAACGTGTCCCTCACCAAGGTAACTAAGTCGTACCAGACCACCACATCTTCAACCTGTTTATTTCACTCGTGTGCTGAGGACACCAGACAAGAAGGAGCTACCAGAACCTTGCTTGACTGCAGTCAAGCTCAGGTAGCTTCTTGTCCTAATCATGACCCATGGGCCATGATGAGGGTCCCGTGTTTTCGAGGTTTAGTTTTTAATGCGTTAGCATTCGTGCCCTGGTACAAGCGCTGACCTCTGACTGGTTTGGACAGGGTTGGGCAGTATCGCGATACAAATGTATCGCGATAGTATTTCAGAAATATATTTCAGTGTCTGTATTTCTGTATCGCGATACATTCTTTCGCAGTATCTGTAGTCCTGTATCGAAACACATTTGGAATGTTTCTTTGTATCGCGATACAATCAGGGTTGAAATGTATTTCGTTACATTTCTTGAGAAATACTTCCACCCCCCCCCCCCTTCCCCCGATAAAAATCCAAATCCAAACGCATTTCTTTCTTCTTTTTACTTCTGAGGGCACCAGGTCAAGGAGATGCTGGGGCATTGTTGCCATGCTGACCAAGGTTCCTTCCGATTCTCCAAACTATTTTTCTATGCGTTCTGTCTCTCTTCTGAGAAGTGTTGCGTAGTCGGGGACTCGAACCAGGTGGCGTGACAGGGTGGAGTCAAAGCATCTTCTGCCGCAGGTCCTTAGGAGGGATTTCTTGAGTCATTGTTTACTGGCATCAAACGCCCGCTACTAACCGTCTCTCTTGCCTTAGCATGCACAGTACACCCAGACGGCAAAGCTGAGTCACAGTCCGTTGCAGCACGAGCCTGGCGGTGGTTGACTTGAAATAGTAGGATGACTCACGCAGTGAAGTTCAACGCATATTCGAATGCGTCTGCGGCTGCGCCCGCAATATTGCACGGCCATGCACGGCTCAAGGATACGCCATCAGCCGCCGTGAACGTGACCCGCTGCTCTGGTGATCCGAAACCCAGGAAGGAGGCCAGACGTGGCCTCGCTGTGCCGACCCAGACTTCGCACACCTGCGACTCGTCTCGAGCGCGTTGTTTCTCGGAGAGCTCGCACCTGTGCCACCAATATCAGGTCGCAATCCACAAGGTCTCTGTTTGAATGATGCTAGGCGAAACTTGAGGACTGCAATCCATGCGTCGGTGGCGGAGGGTCGACAGGAAGGACCTTCACAACAGGGATGCCATCGTATCGCTTTTTCGACCGGCTAACAGAAGATAAGACATGTGTTCCAAGATGCTTCAGGTGGCCCACTGTTCTCGAAAAATTCCAAATGACACTGCCTGCACGATCCTCAACGAGGTAACCTACAACGACGAGTACTTGTTGTCCTTTCATGCAAAGCGTGGTAAGGATTTCAAGGTTCAAGGACACACTCCCCAGATCAAGAATACCAGTTCTATTCCACCGTGACGTCATGTGATCAGCGTTGATGGGGAGGATAGTGGTGCTGACGTTTTGAGTGGGATTTAGGATGGCATCGATTTTGTCGGAAGTCGAAGACGTCACTCGCATCCTCGCCAGACAGACAGGATGTCAGGGAAGAGACCGCGGTCAGTCCTTGTTATGGAACGTTTTTTTTGGAGCCCACTGGCAGACTCCCTCATCGTCTCGAAACCACTACCTTCAAGGCAAAGCGCCATGTCTGCGGAAAGTGGTTACGGGATCCAAAACTTCCGCTTCGAACTTCAAGCTTCATCTTATTTGACACAGTCTCAAACAAATTTGAAAAATGTATTGCAGTATCAGTATTTCTGTATTTGTATTCCTCTTTCCCTAAATGTATTCCTGTATTTGTATTTCCAAATACTTTTGCCTCTTTCAAAATGTATTTCCGATACGTCATGCGATACACTTACAGATATATTTCAGTATCAGTGTATTAGCTACTATTTTAGTATCCAGTATAACCCTGCTAAGTCGTACCAGACCACCACATCTTCAACCTGTTTATTTCACTCGTGTGCTGAGGGACACCAGACAAAGAAGCTACCGAGCTTGCTTGACTGCAGTCAAGCTCTGACAGCTTCTTGTCCTAATCATGACACATGGACCATGAGTGAGGGTCCCGTGTTTTCGGGGTTTAGCTTTTAATGCGTTAGCATTAGTGCCCTGAGTACAAGCGTTGACCTCTGACGGGTTATTTCGACTAACCAAAGTTCGCAACGTCGCCACGGGATGGCGCAACAGCCGCACTGGCTGTGGCAACTGGCCGAAAGCAACTTCTGCAAGCGCCGACAGATGGCCGGGAGGGGGGGGCGGGGAGGCTGCGCGCTTTGGACGCCCTCGGAAGCTCCTGCCGTCGGCTTTGGAGACCTGTGGACGCACACGGGCTGCGGTTCCGTTCTTCGACCACACGCATGTCTGTCAGCCAAACTGATGTAGGACCAGTCCTAACGCCGCTCGTCATGACGGGGGACTTCAACGTTAACGTTAGAGGCGGACACAACCAGTGGCTGCTAGAGCACATGCGGTCTCAGTGCGGACTGACGTTATGCACAGACGATAACGAAGCCACATCGCGCAACGACGCTTTAAACACGCGCCAAATTGAGCCGCCATAGCCGACCTTCTCTTTTACCGAAATGCCGAGCCACTGAGCGAGCGTTATGGCCTCCACGAGGGGCCGATGCTGCCGGAGTATGACGCAGTAGCATCTGAAGTGGCGATAACTCTTCCTGCTGTGGCAACGATGAAGTGAAGCAACGGATGTAGAAGCGAAATCGAGTCTTATGGCGGCTCTATGCACGGCTTCCTGAAAGCGTCTATAGATTTGATCTTTAGTCGCCACGTATACATAACATTCAAACGGCGGCATATGTCGCATATCTTCACGTTGCACAGGCCGCTCATGTGCATGATCTATCCGCCGCAGGATTAAACGCACGTTCGCGGTGAATAAATGCGCACAACGAAATGGCTCTGTCGTTTTACCGCGCATCGCGCTCACTTCCTTCATGCACACGCACTAAGTGAACTGATCTGCTGGCACCACGGGAGAAGGGGTTTTCAGGGAATGTTCACCCCGCGGTAAAAGTGTTGAGAGGCTGCATTCACCATGCTTAGTTATATGCAACCGCTGCGCAAGTGCTCGCGCATTTCTTCGAGAATCGGCGTAGCGGCAGCAGCGATTTCGGTCAATTTTTTCCCCCACAGAGTCGGTGTTTCTCGATGTCGGACGAGAATCGGTGTTTATCGGGTCTTCGCCAGGGGACGTTGATTTCTCAACCTCCAGAGAACTGGCGCGTGATCTTTCAGATCGTTTCAACTGCTTGACCGGTTTCACGTGGTCTGTCTGAAGCGTCGACTGTCTGCGACTGCCTGGAAGCTTTGCTCAGCCTCTTTGCCCACCATCTTTTCTCGCCGGCGACGTATCCATACTGCTCGAGCAACGAATCTGCGCAGGGCCATTAAGTTGCAAACGCTCTCCGTGATCTAAAGGTTGCTCCACTCTCTTAAGAAATTTCGGCGCTCATTTTTTGGTCTATATGTGTCCAAAAGAGCAGTATCACATGGAACATACCAATATCTTGTTAAAAAGTCTCGAAAAGGAATTTTAAAACGAATTAAACGATTAGCAAAGAGCACCTGGTGGATGTCGCTAACGCCTCGTTTGTAATGCTCGTCTAGGAACCTTGAGAGCTAGTGACGGAAATCGTCTCGCCTCCGGCCACGACGAGAGAAGGGGGAAGGAGGAACTCCCTCTTTCCGAGAATCCTTTTGTGTGTCGCAGAAGTCGCTATTGTCCCCCTACAAGATTATAGAAGATTAACCCGTCACTCAAAATTCGTACAAAAGCAGCCGCTTCGGTGGCTGGACCGACTAGGCCATCCTCTCGACGTCAGCCTCGCCGTAGCTTTGCTCGTTTGAGACGATTTACGTCACGATTGCGCTGGGCCTTCTCCGAGCGCTTGCCAGAGTGGGCCGTTTATAACGAAAAATACAGCCACCAGGATCAAAAATACAAACGGGCGATTGTCAATGTAGGCCCCATATAGGGGCGCAAGTTCGTCTGCTTCTTGACACAGGGTTGCGTATGATGTCAGAACGCCGAGCTCTTACTGGCTGATTGAAAACAAATAGTGGAATAGACGTACCTCAAGGCATCTGCAGTTGAGGGTCTACCCGCACTATCCTCCAATCAAAGCCAATCAGAGCTCGGCGTCGTTGCTGACGTCACCGCAACCCCTGCTCAAGAAGCAGACGACCTGCACTCGTCATAGGCGACTCCCTAGAGCGTGCGCTGCCACCCAGCGGAGATGACGCGAAGGAGAGAAACGGGAAGCTGGCGCATGACCACCATGCGCAGCAATAACAGGCTGCCTGGCGGTTGAGAGTTAGTGGAATAGAAGATCTATAACTTCGGTTTCAGCTTAAGTCCAGACGCAGACGATGTTACGAGGTAATGGGGCCACTCAAGCAGCGTCAAAAGTGCAGGTCACTAAGCCTTTTTTACAGCGAAGCAGTTATGTGCTAGGATCTGGAAAAAATGACGTCCATGGATGTCTAACAAAACTCCCGTTTGAGACGGCGGCTCCTTCGTTCCGATTGGTCATGCAAGTATAAACTAAAAAGAGGGGGCAGCCCGCGTGAGTGCAGCCTTCCTTGGCACTATTAGATCGTGAGGTCCTGATCCCTCATTATCATCTACCAGGCCACCGACTTATCTCAGCTAAGAGACGCGCTGTGACGAGGCTGAGGGCAGAACGCGCCGATCTAACCTTCTTTCGCTTCACCGCGATGCTGATCAAGCGACTTGGGCTCAATCGGAAAAAACTGTCCTCGAGGTGTGCACTCGAAAAATTGAGTTTAGAACTCAGACGTGTATTGAAGAGCTCATCACATCCTCTATGGTGTGTTGTGTCTTTATTCAATCAATATAGCATTCCTGTAACGTCGCTGTAAAACCTCAAAATAGCTACAAAACCAATGGCTGCTGTCCTTTGTCTCTGACGCAGCCATTTCCACGCGACGTTATCAATTTGCTCTCTGATCTCGCTATGGCTAGGCCGCGTGTTGTTCGCTCTGAAGAGGAAGAGCGCGCCTACAAGGATTGTCGGCGCGCTCAACAGCGCGAATGTGGGCGAAAGCTTCGAGAAGCCGAACGCGCAGCGGCCCGATGTGGTGCGGCCGATGGTGTGGGTCCATCGGATTCGATTGATCCTCCACTCACCGACGAAGAACGTGCCCGTTCAGAGCGGCAGCGGCAACAGAAGCGGGAGTGTGAACGTCGTCGCCGGTTGAAAATGACCGACGGAGATCGGGCCGCCGATGCCAAGCGGAAACGCATTGCCCGTCAGGATCTTCAGTATCGGGAGGCCGAAAATGCCCTACGGCGGCCTGGATACAACCCGAGACAAGCGCTTTCCCGGAGCTACGGCAAGATTTCAACGAGAGTTTGTCGGAACCCCGTTTGGTCGGTTACCCGTGTGGTGTTTGCGATCGCCTGTGGTTCGCCGGAGACCTATCCACCATCTCCGGCGTGCGTAACGATGTTCAGCGTGAATGCGCGGCGACGGTCCTGCGGCAGTGTGTGCCATCTGAAAGCGTGGAGCGAGTGCCTGTATACGCGGAACGTGTCGGGAGTCTTTGCTCAAAGGTGGTGTGCACCGGTTCGCTACCGTTAATGGCTACTGTATACCGCCTGCGTGCCGAAGCATACCCCCCCCCCCATCCCACACACACACGCACACACACACACACACAACACAACAAGAAAGACAGTATAATGACGCCGCATATCGCTACCGTGTCGGATAGCTGATATTTGCGCCGTCAGGCTACATGATAGCACGTGTTACTACTTTGCTGGCGCTAGTGTTTTTCTACACATAACTTTTTCCCTCATTTAATAGGTACTATAAAGATACTGACGTATTAAAGTTTTAGAAATTCGATTGTTTTCAAAAAATTGTCAAACTCGTCACTCCGGTCGCTTTTTGGTACACTTTGATAGGCCACTACTTGTCTGTATTAAGGTAAATCTTTCAGGCTTACAGAAAGCCCAGCAAGCCCATTGTGATATTATCATTCATCCGGCGACACCGAAGCGAAAGATTGAAACGTTCGTGACCGACGTCTCTGGTTGGACTGCGTTCGATAACGACACGCCAATCGTCGTGGTGGGAGACTCTAATATCGATATTGGTAGACCCGATCGGAGGTGGATAACATCGTTCATGTTGGAACGCTTTGGATTAAAGTGTTTTAATCAAGCGGATGTGCGAAAGACCAACTACAGAACGTGTATCGACCTCACGTTTAGCAAGAACGTATCCGAAGTCAAAATACAACCAATGGCGGTTCACCATAGTGATCATAAGGCAATGACCACTTTAGTCACTAAGAATTAAATAAAGACAATTAAACAACGAAGTCGGTGTACGTGTCTTCGTTGCAATCATATGTAAATCGCTATAGATGTCGTAAAAGTTGTCGTAAAGATAACGGCTTCGCTGGTCCTCCATCTTCACGTGAAGTGGTATGGGCTCTACAATTTTTTTGCTTTGTTTGTTTATGATTGGTTCAGCGATAATAAATGCTCGTACAGAAACATGTGCGTTTTTAACGGTGTTTGATTTGTCCCAGCAGCTCGTAGGCGTCGACTGCGACTCGACTAAAGCTGAACTCCATGAAGCGAAATGCGACGAAAGCCGAAGATTTCGCCCGGCGGCAAGTTCGTTTCGCGCGGCGCGGCGCAGCAGCCACTGTTTTGATTCCACGTGCAAAGCGAAAGTCACCGGGCGAAATTCGTCGCCTTTTTCGCTACACTTCTTGTAGCCTTTAAAGGCCCTGCAACGACTTTTTTGCTGCTTTTTTAGCTTGCACCGAACCTGAGCGCACCGAACGTGGTAACTTAGCGAACTTTTTTTCCTTTTCTCGAAATTCGCTTTAAAATTACAGAAATAAGCAAAAAATACTAGGGAGGGGAAGACGGAGAAGGAGGTGTGGCCGAGGAGAGAGAGTGCCTGGGAACGGGGCAGCTTTCTCTCAGGCTGACTGACCAGGACCAACAGCGTCACGATTTCGTCAGATGCCGCACGCGTTCGACACTACGAGGGGCCCGTAGAGGAGGAGGAGGTTTCGCGTTGTCCGGTTAAAATATGACGCGGTGATATTTAGCTACTCTCTCCGTGCTCGCTGGCTTGCCCGAACCACAAGAGCGAAGTATACGAACAGCCCAAGTCGGGTCGCGAAAAGGTTATCAGATCATTGCGATACTCCCGTGCATGGAGCCATGTTTGTTTACTTAGCTCCGATTGTGTTCCAGGCATATGCGAAATATTGCGTACGCCGCACCTGCGTCCACAGCCTGAGTGACTGCAGGCATCACATTTCGCCTGGGTGATAGGCACTGTAATACGTCGATACTGTACTCCTTTCACCCCTAACCTGACAGTGAGGTGGAAGCTACGTGCTCGTTGGAAACAGGTCATACGTCTATTCTAAACGTGATAGCATTTTGAATAGGCCAAGTGGGTAGCCTCCACCACACTGTCAGCCCAGGGGTGAACGGGAGTACAAGGTATGCTCTCAAAGCATGTTTAACACGCCATTTCGTCTGGAACAGTCATTATACTGCCTATGGAGGATTGAAAACACTACAAACGGACCAGGGCACCGAGGTTACGCGGATAGATATGAATTTTATGAAATGGACCTGGGCTCTCGAGGAAAGAAAAAGGTTTTCTTTCTTCGTGGTAGTGGCAAACGGCTATGTGATGGAAAATGTGCTTTCCATGGCTCTCATCGGTGTCCAGTTAAACAGAAAACTATAAATGCATGCAAGACAATACAACCAACTCAAGGTACAAACCATGATGGCCACTTTGTTTCGCGCTATACTCGGTGACAGGTTAGAAGTAAAGTGGAAGCTGCTAAAGTGAAAAGAGGTGGAGAAGCTTCCCTAAACCCTTAACCTGTCGCCGAGTATCGTGTTCCCTGAATGACTCCCCGTGTAGGGAACGCAAACGTGTATGATGTTTCCTAAACGTACGGCCAAACATAAACCTCACCGAGGTAGCAAATGCTTGAACCTTCTTGTAAAACTCTGATGGTAAATTACTGAGCTACTCGTATAGCACCAGCCACTCTCGCCCTGACTCTATTGAAATGCGAGGGTTATTCAACTTGATTGGCTGTGGGTGGGATTGCCGTGTAGTGTGCAGGTGGCGGGGGATAATCCTGCGGAGCAGCCTTCAGCCACCATATCTGAAGACCTCTTTTTTATTTGTGATACTCAACTCCACTCAAATACCGCGCATCGCAACAGCTGATTAGCGAACTGGCACAAATGGGTGAGACCATCTTTTTATCCAGTCGGCGCTCCTCCAGACGAGAGGTTTTTTTTTCCTATAAGGCCAGTGCGCAAGGTTCATATGTGGACCTGGTATAAGACTCGTGTATTGACGCTTGCTAGCCTTCACGGCCATCTGCCGAGCCGAAGACCGCGATTACGTATGTACCGCCCAAACACCCGCGTGCTTCGAGATACGGTGGTGTCCGACTTTAGATATGTGCCATGTACTTTCTAGGAGTGTGTGCCGTGCCAGTCTGAGGTTTGAACAAAAATCAAACTTGTAAGCCTTTTATACGTGGACCAACTGTTCGACGCCATTTTGACTTGCAGGTGGTCGTCAAGGGCCTGTCCGACTTCACAGTGCGGGATGTGGCGAGCAACAACGCAGCCATGCGGGCCAGTGTACTCCTCAGGCTACCCCGGGTTGAAGTCATCTGCTCTTACAGAATCAAGGCAAGCATTGTTTTCCTCGTAACTATGTGTACCTTCAGTTTTGCTGTCGTGTATTAACTTGCGAAGACACGATAACTATCTCAAAGGTTGCTCACAGCATATTGCGTAGCGACATGCTCTCCGTCGGCATGAGTTCGGGAAAATTTCGCTACAACGATCTCAGCTATGGCCGCCAGTGAACATCACCTGCTATGAGACAGTGGAAATATAACGGCACTTAGACACACAGCCGATATATTTGCAGTGGTACATTTTAGGCTCCGTCGGTTCGAACTTCGGAGTCCCAGCCGACCCAGAAATATTCGGAGAGGAGATCTGACCAGCTTGTTTTCCACTAGCTCGGTATTTACCCATCTATAAAGTCACTGGATACTGGGACACTGGCGCCAAGCTCGCTTATGGTCGCCATTTCGGTACATGGAACGAGCAGTTTCTCCTGAGCTTTCAGTTCTTGGTGAGGCGATCCAAATGTTGCCAAGCGCACATGCCACACCTCCACCACTATGCGGCGTCGGTCCTTGCCAACAATGAAAAGAAAAAATATCGTATTTCTTCCACCACAATGTGCGAAGAAACGAAAGTGATAAGCTGTAGAACGGTCGCGCAATGCGAGTGAAATGGTGCCGTCACGTACCTGAGGACGGGAGGTGCGACATGGTTAATTCTCATAGCCGTCGTGGTTAACGTCGTGGATGCCACTGACGACTGCCACCAGTGATCCGTGAAGTGGGCAAGAGCGGTGGAAGTTTCTAAAACCATCCAACATTACGCGTAGCAACTGGATACTGCCAAAGTTGGGATTACGCATGACGCGAGTAATGTTGGAGAACAAGTCCTTCAAGCAGACGACACGACGAATCTCCCTTCGTTGCGCAACTCTTGGCCGGACGCCAGGGCACCAGGGCTGCCCTCTTCGCTGTCTGCGCGGCGCGGCGCACGGGAAGTGCCGACTTCCTCTCGCGACTTGACTTCACTCGCGACAAGAGGGAAGAGAACAAGGGTTTTTCCCATTTTTCCCGCGCGCGCCGCGACGACAAGCGACGAGGACGAAGTCTCTGCGAAGTGTCGCCCATAAAGCTGCGGCTTTAATATCGACTTTAAAATAGTTTCCCTGTCTTAAAATAAGAAAGAACAAAATCACTGTAAGAGATCTATGGACAAGGATGAAGAAAGAATAAAACAATTAAAACTGGGACAATACAACACATCTTTCAACTAGCAACGACGAGCAGATCTATGGAGATAATCATGATTGATAGGCTGATCGCATACACAGTGCCAAAGACATGTATAATGGCGAGGAACGCTTTCAGTACGATGACGCTTGGAAGCTTATCGGAAGATTTGAAAGGGACCGAAATGGCAATCGCCACGGCAACAGAGGCGGATAAGTCAGTCGCATTGCGATATTTTGGTCGTCTGTATGTTAGCATATCTGTTTCTGTCCAGCTAGCAGATCGGGATAGGCACTAACGCTCTTTCCCATGATCCAGTGACTGACCCATACGAGCCCAGTGGACTTAATTCTTTACGTCATCTACCTCGATCGAGTGCGGGGCACTGATTGGACGCGAGTGCTGCGTCAGCGCTCGGCTGGGATTCGTCTTCAATTGGTGCTTCACTGATTGAACGCGAGCCCCGCCCCCCCCCCCCAGCCGACATGCTGACGCAGCGTTCGAGTATACGTCAGCCGATCGGTTTCCGTCAGAAACAGAAACGAATAATTCATGTCGTTGTTGTCCCCATGAGTTTAGTTCTCAGCTTAACCGCTAGGGTTGCGACGGTTGAACCTCCTCCCAAGTATATAGTTATAGAGATCAAAAATAACAGAAGAACATGCGGGCAAGTTGTAAAGTTTCAGCATCTTGAACACCCGAGAGTTAGGAACAAAACAGTGGACAACACAAACACACACACATAAGGGTCTCAAGACCTGTTTTGTCCGTTGTCACTTTTTTTTTCTCACTAATTCTCGGGTGTTCAAGACGTTTGTCTTAAGTTATGACTGTTGTGTTTGTTCTGCAGGGCTACTTGAACAGCGACGACCAGAAGGAATCGCGGGTTCTCGAGGACAGCGGTCAGTTCGAGGCTGTCCTGGAACGCGCCGCCATGTCCTGGTACGCTCGGGTCTTGCACGTCGACAAGGACGACCTCCTGGTCGCGCAGACGGGACTGAGGACCCACGTGGACGACGTGGCCAAGAGGAGCTTCCGTTCGTCCCGGAAGAACGCGTCACGGGCGTTGGACCACGAAGTTTTGGACGTCATCGGCGCCAGCATCGTGGACCACGTCCGGCATATGGTGGAAGAGAAACTCGACCGCGTCATCACTAAGGTAAGTTAACTGGGAAGATGGGCTGCCTGAACGTGTCTCTGTCTGGTGTGTGTACCGCATTCTGAGAAGAGGTCCTTCGCTTTTCGCCTGATGACGTCATTGAAGTGTCCTGCTGTCGCCTGATCGCGATCCCGGCGGCGTCACAACAACAGGGGTTAATCTGGCAGACGTCTGTTCTGTGGCAGGTCGCTCTCCAGCTTGACAGTCCACAGATGCTTCAGCCGTTAGGATTTGAAACGTCGTGACGACAACGCTACACTCTCTCGTGCTTTTTTCTTCTCCAAAACTTTTACGCTTTGCCGCCAGGATCGCGACATCCGAGAGCATGACACTCCGGTTTTTGTGACGTAATTTGTCGGCACTTCGCGAGACTACTTTTGATGCATTGGCGGAATTCGGGTAGAAACTGAGAGAGAGAAGGAAGTGAGAGGCGCGGGGACGCCAGAGCGCGGAGTTCTGAATGGAAGGATGGTGGATAGACATAAACTGGGTGCTTTTGTCTCGACTCACTGTTCAAAAGCCAACACCGGACGGCGGTCGCCGGCGTTCTGCGTTCAATCGAGTATGAACAGTGAGTCGAGACTCAGGACAAAGGCCGCTTTGCGTCTTCTCAGTCATCGTTCCAACCAGAGCTAGGCGCACTGGCGTCTTCGTGCGTCCTCATCGCCTCCTCTCTTCAGTTTCTTCCCGTATAGGAAGCTAAACACACCAGTCGAAGACACGTACCAAGCACCGTTACTCGTACCATCGTGGTAAATCGTGCTATACAAGATGTCAAATTGACGTCATCTGGATGCTTCCGCTTGAACCCCGAAATGTGACCACCACGTGTGCTGCGGTGAAACGCAGAACATATTACGCTTTGTTTTTAGCGCTTGCACTTTAGCCAAGGTTCAAAGCACGAAGTCAAAGCCTTGGAAGACGCTTCCAAAGTTTTTACCTGCTCACCGAAAGAACTAGGCTTGCTTGGCTAACTACTCGTGCTCACAAATTTCTAAACGTTTTATCCCAGTGTAAACGTCTGGTCTTCGTGAGTGCAAAACAACTGCCACGTGTCCCACAGGGACCAACGGACAACGTATATGTTGCACCGTCGACGCAACCTATCCAACACTTTGAATATAAGGTGCACTGACGCGATTTGGTGCTGCGAGCAACGTGCCCTTGGCGTGATAATTTTACGCCATTAGAGTTGCTACTTCAAGACATGCAGTGGGGATGGGCATCATATGGAAGCCTATGTATTAATGGTGGCCCTTGAGGCTTGCTAGGCGTCACCATATTCAAAGATGCCACGACAAACCAATAAGCGATCAAGTGCGCGTATATGTTTCAAACGAAGATGCGATACTTCTCTTTTCCAGGCGGTGTCCAGCGCTCACGGCGAGATGCACGACCTGCTGGAGGCCATGGTGGCTCCGAGCCCACACTCGGAGGTCCCGCGCACCTACTCCCCGCACAGCCACCGCCTGAGCAAGCGCCAGGTGCCGTGCAACAACGGCACCGAGCTGGACGACTACGTGGACTATTTGTTCCGCTTTGCCACCAGGCTCATCCGTGCCATGGAACCCATCCAGGGACCCAACTTCACCGTCTACATTGAAGAACACCTACAGGTGGGTGCTCGTTCTGCGGAAGAACGCTTCAAAGCTGCGACCTCGAGCTCTCGTGCTTGTGCCATTTAGCAACCGACTGAGGCGCCTCCTGTACACTGCTCTGGGGCTTTCGGTGGCACCACCGTGGTTGGCACTCCCTCATGGTCCTTAGCCATGGCGTCACGATCACAATTATTATTTGGGAACGACAAGTGCGATGGCGTGTGTAAAACTACAGTCTAACATTACTCTCATTTCCGTTCTTGCTGCCCCTTCCCGGAACCAACTTTGCGCCATAAAAGTTCAGATTTAAACTGGGTGAGGTAGAATGAAGCACGGAAAGCACTTTACAGGACGTAGGGCGTGAGCGCGACATTATCCAGAGTCTTTCTAAATCACATTTTTAAAGAAAAAATAAAAAATAAATATATCATCATTTCGCAGTGAGAATATTCTGAATAGGATGCCAGCTATCGGCGACACGCCCGGACTTGGTTTGCGGCGAATCAGCACAACACTCTCTTTGTTTTCGGGGGAAGGGGGTGGGAGAGGAGAGGCGGGGAGGGACAACGAAACGAAAATAAAAGCACCAGTGGCAGTGAACGGGACAAGTAAAGCGATGGGGGATCGGTGGCCGAGTGGGCTAACGCGTCTCAGCTCGGAGCGTGGAGCGAAAGCTTGCGTTGCATAGCTTCCTGGACTAGATCCCCGCCCCCTGCCCGTTTCCGTCTGGATGAGTTTCGCACCGGCACGCGTTTGTGTAATCGCTACTGCGTGGTGCTACTGCGTGTTATCGCTACTGCGTGGCTAAATTTCTCATCTGCAGCTAAGAGACAAGTCACGCGACGAGGCGTACTAGCCTAAAGGCTGTATAAACGTACAAGCAACACAATTTTTCAAGTAAAGCGAGACAAAAAAAAAACACTTAATGCTATTGACGTTTTCTTCCGTACCGTTAAGTTTTCAAAACATGGAATACTTTCTAGCAGAACCCTAATCTCAAAAAAATGTGTCCGTCCGTCCGCCCGCCAATGTATTTCTCCGCCAGAGTGGTGTATAAATGCACCAATTCAATTCGTGTTACGCGCTACTGGTCAGGCGAGAAACGTTTCCCGCTAAACTTAGCGTAAAAACTTACATGGTGTATATATAACTTTTGAGGTTTCCAGTTCAAGGAGAAAAATTGGGCATGTGATACATACAAGGGTGCATACAGAGTCAGATTAAGGTACGGGCTAAGGGGGCTGCATCCCAAAGGCCCCAATCCATGCTAAACATCGTAAAAAAAATGTAACAAAAATTGTTTTACAGGGAAAAATGACAGAGTAAACAATTGTTTTACAGGGAAAAATGACAGCGGAAAAAATATTTCCATAATGCAAAAACAAAATATTTTGGAAAATATTTCCACAGCATTCGAGAAGAGAGGCATGACAAAGATAGTGGCACTGCAAGCGAATCCAAAAGACGCACTGCGCGGCGAGCTTCTTTGGCCGGTGTAAAGAATGGCCCGATAAATATGACATGTGACCGGCACCTTATGCTACTTCGCGTTCTTTTCAAAATGGCCTTGAGCAAAAAAAGACGCGGAGGGGACCCCAGCCTTCTGGAGTTTTTCATCCCTCTTTAAAGAAAGAAAAGGGAAATATCGTCAATGCCTACTCCCTCTGTCTTACTCAAGCTCGTGCCAAGTGTTATACTGCGTGCAAACACACATATATATGAGGTGCAGCCTTCGATGCTCCCTAGCGAAGGGGACAGAGCTGTCGTCTCCGCAGTAGTCTCAGTGAAGTATGTCCAAAATGAAGTAGAAGGGAGACCTGAACCTTTCTCGTTTTTTATGGGGTAATTTTTCACCTCCGTTTTAGGAACACTAGTGGGCCTGTAGTCAAGTTTGTTTACGCTGAAAGCTGCACATATAGTGTTACTTCTCGATGTCCTCACTGTATTCGTATTGAACCTTTGAGCGATCTGGAGAACGCCTTCTCTATAACAATGAGTTCAAAATTTTCCTGACTATTACGAGCAAAGAAAAAATGCATTCGTCCTTCCAGGAAAAAAAGATGAAAGAAACATGAATTTACTTTTTAAAATTTACAACAAAATATAAAGGAAGAGGAGACTGCACAAGAAACAACAAATGGACATTTCTATTTACTGGGTTTCATCTTTCTGCCTCTGAGTGGCTGATTTTGTTGAACACTCGTCTGCATTTTAGTGCTTTGGTTTGAGTCACGAAAACGGGCGATATGACAAGGCCTTGTACTTCCGGTTGCGCAGTTATTTTTCATTTTTAGTTCGAGTGACAGGTTATACGCACCTAATCGGAGGAAAAGGGGGAGGGGGATGTTTTAACTATACTTCGTTTCAGCTTGTGTCCAGACGCAGCCGATGCTACAAGCATGAGCGTGTGGCCCTGAACAGTGCCTGTACTGCACGAGCGCGCGTGCTTAGCAGGGACGCTGGAAGCCCGGAGCTCGCGCTTGTAGCATCGGCTGCGTCTGGACCCAAGCTGAAACAAAGTATAGTAAACCGAGTTCAAAAAGAAGGAAACCAGGAGAGCTACCAAGGGTGACTAAATATGCAACCAGTTGTCCCAAGACATTTATTGAAGACTCTGCCACCTCGATCATCAAAAAATCTATTTGCATAATTATTTATCTATTTTACCCTCAGGTCACAAGGCATTACAGAGGGGAGTGGGAACGGTAGTAATACTTATACAAAAGGAACAATATATGTGTTATTGTTAAACAACAGGGGACATGAAATTGGAAATAGATGTGCAAAAAAGTGCGTGCTCATTAACTGACTTGAGTGATGCGGGTAAGCGGTTCCAGTCTTTGGAAGTTATGGGAATAAAAGGGTAATAATAAACGTTAGAGTGGCAAAACGGGGCACCGACTTTGGGTCGATGATTAAGGCGTGGAGAAATAAAGTAGGGGGATGATTGAGTTGTGATTCCAGCTGAGGAATTGGGTGATAGATTTTATGAAAAAGACAAATAGGAGAAACTGTTACGACGTGCGAGGCTTGGGGGCAAGGAACTATTTTTCGTTGATGTTACGCTTGCGGTGCGGTTCTAATTGACCAGTATGAAGCGTGCTGCCCTGTTGTGAACACCGTAGAGTGAATCAATAGACGATTACTACCGAGTGCGATCCATCGATCATGCCAGAGAGACTGGTAAAGATGCTGGTCCGTTTGCTATGTCCTTCCCGCTAACTACTATATGTGAGCGCCTGCCTGGGGCCCCCTTACTATCCGCCGTCATAGCCCGACCTTGGCAAAAAAATAGACCAACACTTCTAACCCAAAGCGCTTACTGAAGAGCGAGCGAGTCGTGACGGTCATTAGATAACCGCGTTCTGTTAGCCTGTATATAGTAATGTACTTGAAGTGACCACAAAATTTTACCCCTTTTTGAGCGAGGCACAAATATAAAAATACAAAAATAACTTAGACTTTCCACACACAAAAAAAGCACTGTGTTAGCCAGTCATATTATCATCGTCGTTGTTGTTGTCGTTATGATTATCATCATCCTGAGGGGCCTCGGAAGCAACCTTTGACCAGGGCCCCGAAATCTCTTAATCCGGCTTTGTACCTGATGTCAAGTCGTGGTGTCACGGGACGTGAAGTCACGCGCGACTTTGTCACATGACGTCACAGTATCACGTGACACTTTATACCGTGATGTCACGTCAGGTGACGTCACTTCGTGTCGGGCCACACGACGAGCAATTAGTAAACGATATGTTCTTCACTTCCTGAAACGAGTATTTAATGTCTTCGAAACAAATTTGTACGATAGCTGATGAAGGTTACTGCCATTTTTCTCTATTTACGAGTCCTTCCGCTTCCACATTTCCACGCAGGTTTTCCTGTACGACGTACAGGCGCGGAACGTCTACACGCTTTCTCGGCGCAAGCCCGCCTACGTCATCTGCCATCACGGCGACGTCACCGTGGGTCTGGTCATCAACATCGACAACATCCTGGCCACAGCCAAGTACCGCGTCATCACCGACCACACCCACCTGCTCTTCAACGGCGACGCGGACATCAAACTCTCCGGCACCGTGGTCTGGATTCAGATCAGTCAGTTGGCCAACGGCAACAACCAGACTCGACGTGGTGCGCATTTGGAGGATGGGCAAGGCCCAGGTCTTACTCAAAGGCCTGGGCAATTACACCGCTGCCTTGTCCATGTTATTAACCACTATACTAAATCATGACCCGTGGAACGTCATTCCTGTGGCCGAGGCACAGGCCATCACGTTTGGCAGGGAGATGCTGGCCAACATCACCGTTCCAATCTTCTCTCTGGTTTGAGGTCTGTCGTCCTCAAGGTCACCAGATAAGACTCATCGAGGCAGCTCGTTCCGCGGATTTTTCTCAAGTCTCAAAGAGACAGCCTTCATGACTTTCCTCATCAAGACTCATCTATAAGACTGCCCTCAAAGCACATGGAGTCCCAAGACCTTCAAAGCTGTCGTCAGTGCTGTTGACAGGCTTTGGCCAAGGGCACCATAAAGGCTCACCAGGGTAATCCCAAGATGGCTTTCGGAGCTTCGTGTTATGTAAATGGACTGGCAGCTCACGCGTAGTGTGCCCTCAAGACTTTACCCAAGACGTTCGTTCTCAGGGTTTGTGTAAGGCTCATGAAGATATATAGCGCCAATAACAATTACAACTGCTCTACCGAAGGTTGTCCTGGAGACGGTCACTGACAGCCATTGAGACAGTATTTTTTAAAGTTTGCGCGGGCAGCTCTGGTGATTTTTAGGCAGTCCTCCAGGTTATTTGGATCTTTTATAAGCCGGAAGGCGCCATAAAATAACCTTTTCACAACTGATTTGTACCAGAATGTGAAGACACCTACCAAACAGGTTGTCAGCGTGTGCGGGTATCAGGATACAGGCAGAGGACGGTCTATTCGAGATTATACGTGAGCGTGGATATTGTTTAAATTTTCTTAAGGACATTTACATTTTTATGTTAACGCCCTTAAGAAGAAAAAAAATGTTCAGCAAGATGTGAACTTGGTGGGCGTTGCTTTTATTTTCTCTTGGAGGGCATGTTCACACATCATGCTTTGATCAAGACACAGGAGGACATGCGCGAGGCGGCTATTTTTTCCTCCCCGAAAGTGTGACCTTGTGATTAATGAGCCATGCTGTGACAGCTGCCACGCCGTGGAGTGATGCTCTCAAAGACAAGAAGCATTATCCAGCTGGAAGAGTGCCCCCTGTGACATTTTCCTCTTGTTTCCAATTCCAATCTCGAGTCCACAATCAAGCAGTATTTTCCCCCCCCTAATCAGGATAATTGCTATTAATGCAGTGATTAACTAACTCACGGTGTGGCGTACGCCGACGATTCGTTTTATACGAGGCTTGCATTGACGTCACACAAGCGGCCATTGTGGTGGGCCTTGCTGTGGAGCGCGTGCCTTCTGCAGCAGACATTTCGGACCACCCAATATATTTTTTCTAGCCAAGAACAAGTGAGAATGACTATGTATCATCGCAGTACAATGACGTCACTTGCAAGCCACGCGTGCGGTTGGTCAAGAAAGCCACTTTAACTTTTTACCTTGTGTCTGTATATTGCTAACCGGACGTTGAACGTATATGTCGGACATTAGTTGATCCTTACATATGCACCTTATAGCTGAATTTAGAGTTTTTAGAACGCCGTTATTTCAGCGTTACGAGGCTATGAAGACATTATGGTATTAGCGTTCCGCCACTGCCGAATCATATGACGAAGGCTGAAATGCTTTCAGAGTCATTGTTTGTCGGTCTGGTGGCAGAGAGTCAGAACATAACCTACGCTTCAAAGTAACGACACTACAGCCATCTTGTTGCTTAAAGTCATTGTTAACAGTTCTGAAGCCTTATCTGAAATCACATAAGACGCTTTTCCGTCCTCCAGAAATTTTAAAACAATCCGCGACATAAAAAAAGAGAACGGTATCGCCTGAGCTCTTTGACATGGTATGTAAAGCTCAGGAACACCAAAATGGCGGAGCACCCACCAGGTAATCGGGGAATGTGGAATGCCGATAACTTATTTAATGTTTCTAAAATAGCAGCGCCTGCCGCGTTCGAAACGTGAAAGAGCGCAGCCGTCCATCCAACAACAACTCCCCCGAGGGAAAAAGCGCGATACGGCAATGGCTTACGGGACTTTCAAAAATAACTCTCCAGGCGTGCGACACAACCCGATCTCTTCCTCGATGCCCAGATTCAGATAAGCGTATACGCATCTCTGCTCCGTTACGCGTCGTCTGCTTCCAAAGACCGAAGCAG
This sequence comes from Ixodes ricinus, assembly GCA_037355805.1. NCBI lineage: Eukaryota > Metazoa > Arthropoda > Arachnida > Ixodida > Ixodidae > Ixodes > Ixodes ricinus. Next base: position 9,215 of record JAZHYW010023186.1, on the reverse strand, counting down.
ACGACACCGGGCCGCGCGTCTCTTCCTCGTGTGAACTTTTCGAATCATTACTCCAGAGATTGACCGATTAATCGAGCCAGCAACAATCGTTCGTTGTTAAGTGCAGGGTATATTCGTTAATCTCTACATGGTAAGTGGTCTACTATGTGGAGATGAGCGGATGAGAAGAGGTGCTTTGTCCATAATGTGCGTGATGAACAAGCGCGCGCTCGACCAATATCCCCTAGAAGACGAGGCTTCGCCTTGGCCCCTACACATCGTCGCTAGTTGACAACGCAGTGTCGCCTCGCTTTCGTCAGCGTCGCCACCAGCGTGTCTTGCAACGTCTCACATGGAGAACAGGCAACGCTAGGGTACCTGGAGCACGTCTGCGACTGGTGTGTTTAGCGTCCCTGCTGCCCGTACATCGAAAGTGGTCCCAAAGTGGGACCACTTCGTGACGTCACTCCTGTGACGTCACGAAGCGGAAACCGGGGATCCACTACCCAATGACGTCACGGGCCGGCCTCGTCTTCTCGGCGGTTTTGGTTCGACGCACTGCAGCGCGTTTCAGCTTTCCGCTCCAGATGCACGTAATGACGCTTGTATACTCTGCGCCGGCAAAACGAATTGCGTGGCGTGATCTTTTTTTGTCCGTGTGTGCAAAAGATTGGAGTGCACGACAGAGCAATAAAAGAAGCCAAACAACCGTGAATTCGTTCTCTTTGTTAGATAGTCGGATACAAGTTAAGAACGCGCCAAATAAATCCCACCACTTACCACTCACAGCATCGAATCGCTCCGCGGACCGACCAGGAAAGGCAGTAGCCGCCACGACGAGTTATGACGTCGTGCGACGCATTCTGGCTGTCTCGGTGGCGGACTATTTGCGCATCGCGGAGTAACACTGGTTGGCGGTAATGAGGGTGTGGAGGAGCTTCTGGACCATTCTTAACTTGTATATATGACAATACTAATGCTGAAATAGTGTCTCCTTCTCCGGCACTTGTTGATTTTTTTTCCCAAATTGTTTCGTGCACAACTTTTTTCAAAAAAAACGAATGGACGTTAAGTTGAGTAATGTGGACGTGTTACAAGAGGTATATCGATCATACTTATAAAACCCCGAGACAAGCACACAAAAAAAAGGACAACACAACGACGAAAAGATTTCGTTTGGTTGTCCCCTCTTTCCTTCCCCCACCCTTTTTTTCTTTTTTTTTTTTTTTTTTCTTTTGGGGTTTTATAAGTGAGCGTTTGCCAGCTACCCTGCGCTATTACCGAATGAGGTGGTAAGTAGTTGTTTACTTTCTCGAAAACGAAATTACGCCTTCTTGAGGCCGGAGTGTCCCCCACCAAGATAACAATACATTCCGAATTTGCAATGGCTAGAAGTGGCAGGAACAGTTGACGTGCCACAAGGTTGACACAAACGATTTCTCGATTTTTAATATTTCGAGAGAGTTTGTAAAGTCAAACAGGTCCCAAAAATAATGTATACTATGTGAGAACATGCATGAAACTAGTAATTTAATAAAGCAACTAAAATATTAACTATAAAAACATAAACGAAATACGCTAGATAAAATTTTTGAAAAAATATTTTCTTATTTAATATTTAATTATTTCTTCGCGTGATATACTTCGCGCCTAAATGGCCGCAAAAAGAATTTTCGCGTATCAAGAGATAACGTATCTAATTGTACAGAGCAGGGCAGAATTAGCACAAACACGCTAGCGGCTTTTTTTTGTTTTTTTTTGTTTTCTCCAGCAACTTTTATATTTATACTGCTCTGTCTCAAACCATCCCTGATGCACTCAAGTTGGAGATGAACATAGGCGGTCTACGATTTACTTGTTTGACCCAAACATTACAACAACAAAAAACGCGCAGTCGTGCTGTTGCCATTGTTAATGCTCGTTTAACAAGTAAAAGAAAAAATCTATATACGTACATATTGAGGATGGCGGCTGTGAGGGATCGCAATAAAAGCGTGTTACCTTGCTGTCACGTTCCGTCAGATCCCGTGACGTCAATTTGCCTGTTAAATGTATAAGCGGGAAGCTAATAAACAATATGTTCTTCACTCCCCGTAACGACTCTTCGATGTCTTCTAGACAAATGTAAACGATCGCTCCATAAATACTGCTGCCATCCATCCATTATATAGGAATTTAAAGATAAGGTCGGCGGTATTTTTTTAGCTTTAAACGCGTTTTGTGTAAAAAAAAACACACACACACACACAGAAACTTAGTCGGGTTTACAACTATGCTCGAATTACACCAGTAAGCCTGCACCCTAACCATTGCTTCTGGAAAAAATGGTTTGCGTTCATTTTAGCACGCCAAAAGAGACGTTCTCGACACTTAGCCAAATAACAAAATGTGAAAAAAAAACAAAAAAACCGGCCGTGGTTTTAAAATTAGCAGCTTGGAAAAAAACGACAAAAGAAATCGTACACAAGCAAACAAATTAAATGTTTGGCCCTTTGAGAAATGGAAGAACAGCCATTGCTGAGATAAGAGAATGCGGTGCTGAAGGAATATTTTTGTTTATCTCTTTTATTTTCGGCGTGGCCACCATTTTTGAGGAAGTACGAAACGGTGCGGAAAATAGCCTTATCGGCATTGTCAAAATAATAATAATAATATTTTTTTTCTGCCCGTTTCTGTCATCCCGCGTGGTTACGTATGCTGAAAGAATGGGCTACAAAAATATCTGTGGCAGAAAAAAAAAAAGTCATGCGGAAAAGTGTTGTTTGGCCTTTGCACGAAACTGAGCTTCAGACATTCGTTTGTTGTTGCGGTTGTTGCGAACACGTCTATTGTAATCAAAGTTTCCCTCGAGATTACGTTACTTTGAAAAGTACCTCTTTTATATAAGAAACAGTTGCAAGAAATTTTTCGTAGATCGTTGCTGATTTCAAGCGTACAAAAGTATCGTGTGGATTCTAAAAGATAAGTCAATCATTCGAAAATATGACCGATTAAATATGCTATTGTTTACGAAGCAGTTATTTTACCATGTTTATGGTACATTTTTTAATTTGTGTTTAACGAGGTGTGTATTTCCTGTCGGGAAGCAAAAGCTGAAGTAACCGTTTTGCACAAGGGTAATAAAAACACGCTCAGTAACACGGTTGGGCAGCACTACTATCGAAAGTATTTGGAAATACAAACACTGGGATACGTGGCAAAAACAGCTAAAATATTGAAATAGAAAAACTGGCTGCATATTTCGTCATTCTGCCAAACGCGTTTATATGCAGCAGCATTGGAGGATGGGTGGTGCTCTTAATTCAGGTGGTGCCAGGGCAGGGTTTTATATGGAAACATGTTGCGCTACACCATACTCTTTTGTGACGCTGCGCGCGCTTCCCTTCAGCGTCGCACGGATACAAAGTCCTTTCATTGAATTTTCTGATTCACAAGAAAGGGGAAGTGCGCTTTCCTGTCCTTTTTTACTCCTCGTTCCGCGCGCTCTCTTTACACTGTCTATAGTCCCATCTTTCTCGCCCTATCCACCCCTTTTCACTCCGCGCGCTTTCTCACACCACCTGTTTCTGCTCCTCCCTTTCCTGTGTGCTGGGTCCGTAGCTCAGTCAGCAGCTAACGCTTTAAAGTGCGTTTTAAAAATGAATGGGATACGTATCAGAAATATATATATATATAAAGATTAAAGTATTTGAAAATACAAATACAGGAACACATTTTTGGTAAGGGAGAAATAAGGCACTGAAATACATTGTTATAACAAAAACATTATTGTGGACGTTTGGGTACACCCCATATTGTATACAATCGAAGAACAATAAAAGACGCATGATCTGGAACACGAGATTTTCTTTTTAAACCAGCAAGCCGCGGTACCCACTGCAAGGCGCAGCCTGAATTTTGACGTTGACGTTTTTTGGCTCGAATCAAATGTACCGCAGGATTAACATCTTGTATTTTCTGAAGTAGTAAGGAAAGCAAGCCATTTTCTCACGATGGGTCGAGCGCGGTTTCATTTTGCATTTCTTATCCTTCCGAGACAAAATCCCAACCGCCTCGAGGTCAGTTTCGTGTCCTCCCAAATAACCTCAAGAAGTCAATATGCTTATGTAAAGCATCTTTGCAACGGTTTTAACGTTTAAAAAATTAGCCCCTTCTACTTTTGACATTGTTTATCTTGTCACAAATGATGGAAAACACATCTCCTTTCTTCGAAATGTTGCGATTTCTCCGCGTAATCGCGAGGCAAAAAATTTTCCGGATCTACAGCCGCGAGCGGTGGCCATGAGAACCACGCAGCGTGACGTTAAAGGGGGACTTGTCAACATAAAGGAAGTTCTGAAACTACCTGTTGGATAAAAGGTAATATTTCTATAAATCCTGTCGCTCCAACATAAATATAAATGAGCCAAAACCTGGTGTCATCGACAAAACTCTTAATGTGCGGAGTTACAGTGGCGCCATCTATCCGAGGTCAACAAAACCGTCAGCTCCATCTGCTACCGCGAATGGCGCCATTAGGAGCAGGACGGCCGTAGAGAGCCTACATACTTGGACTCGGAGTCCCGGACGAGCACGTTGGCACTTTCCTCCTTTCGCCATGTTGATCGCGCGGCGCAAGCACGTGGTCACGTGGTCGCGAGCGGGTGAGTTCTCGCTGCTCACTGATGGCTCTAGAGAGAGAGAGCTTCACCGGAACCCCGCGCAAACCCATTGACGTCACAGCGCACGTGACTCGGAAGATGGTGAAGGAGTTAAGAGGTGCCGAAAACCTCAAACTTTGTCATTTTTTTAAATAAAAACTAGGACATGCAGCAAAAGCGTTTTTTTTTTGTGTGTGTGTGTTTTTTTACTTCAGGAGGGTTGAGACACCAACTCCCACAATTATTTAAGCAAAGCAACGAAATTGTTGCACAGCTCCTTTAAAGGGATACTACAACGAAATTTCGGCGCTCATTTTTTGGTCTATATGTGTTCAAAAGAGCAGTATCACATGGCACATACCAATATCTTGTTAAAAAAGTCTCGAAAAGGAATTTTAAAACAAATTAAACGATTAGCAAAGAGCACCTGGTGGATGTCGCTAACGCCTCGTTTGTAATGCTCGTCTAGGAACCTTGACAGCTAGTGACGGAGGTCGTCTCGCCTCCGGCCACGACGAGAGAAGGGGGAAGGAGGATCTCCCCTCTTCCCGCGAATCCCTTTGTGTGTCGCAGAAGTCGCTATTGTCCCCCTACAAGATTATAGAAGATTAACCCGTCACTCAAAATTCGTACAAAAGCAGCCGCTTCGGTGGCTGGAACGACTAGGCCATCCTCTCGACGTCAGCCTCGCCGTAGCTTTGCTCGTCTTGAGACGACCTACGTCACGATTGCGTTGGATGTCACGTGCTCTAAGCTGGGCCTTCTCCGAGCGCTTGCCAGCGTGGGCCGTTTATAACGAAAAATACAGCCATCAGGCTCAAAATACAAACGTGCGATTGTCATTTACGGATATTGTGGATCATATTCAACCTATTTTTGGACACACGTGAATATTTCAAATTTCGTTGAAGTATCCCTTTAAGACAACATTTGTTAACTTCGGCAGAATGAAGAATGTAGGGTCACAGACGCAAAACGCCTCATACGAAACTCAACATTGACCTTCTGTGCGGAGGTCAATTCCTTTAAAAGTGCAACGAAATGTATAAGCCAATAGTATCGCGATACCAGGAATACGCCCGAAAATGTATTTTGATACAGAAACACAAAGTACAGTCGAAAATTTGTATCGCGATACAGGAATATAAATACATTACGTATCTCTGAAATACTATCGCGATACATTTGTACCGCAATACTGCCCCACCCAGCTCAGTAACTATATAGACCTATCACTTCCATTGTTTTCAGTGTCGAGAGAAAGTAATACAAGTTCGTTTAGACCAGTTTTTTTTTTTAAGTATAACCTTTTATTTTTCCGTTAAATGCACTTGGCGCATTTTGGCCCTAGTAGCTCTTGCGCCATAAAACTCAAATCAATCAATTTTTCCGTTAAGTTTAAATTTAAAAAAAAAAAGATTAATTGAATGCGAATTACTAGAACAAAAATACTTTAAAAAAACTTCAGGGGAAATTGGTTTAGGTGTTTTTAGCGATTTTACTATGGCGCCTGGAGAGCGTCTCCGACTGTTGTGTTCACCGCGTCCAGTGATGGAAGCGGCGTTTGACTTTTTGTAGCAGGCATAATGTTGGTTTGGAGCAGCCACTCACCCTTCTCAAGCAGAGCCCGAATGTGTTAGCACGTCACTTGAAACTTAAACGATGATTGCGTCAATAAAGGAGACAAACTTTGATAACAAGTTAGTGGTCATATTCCATACTGAAGTATATAAATTATTACCTTTTACATTACATAGTATAAATACTCATAAAAACGTACAACATGACACACAACTTTCTTTGTGAAATCAGACTGGGAAGTAAGTTTCGTTTATACTTAGGATTACGAAAAAAAAAAAAGGTTGATAAATGAAGCAGCAAGGTACTTGAGTTGAGATAAAGTGTCTGTCCCACTCCATATTTTTAAAATTCCGAGAAAAAAACACAAAAAACTAGCACATCCGTTGAAGCGTCGATCAATGAAAATATGTTCCACCGATATTTATAAGCTTACAAATCTCAAACATGTAATATCATAAACTGCAACCCCCCCCCCCCAGATAATAAACTGTTAACGAAAGTTAAGGTTAATTCGTGGCCTCTTTCGATCGACTGCTGCGCGGGAACCACCTTAACTACTTGGTCAAATATAGTTCCGCCTTTTTTTTTTTTTTTTTTTTATTGAGCATAATTTCCAGACGCGCTCAACCATGGGTGTTCTTCAAGCTCGTTGGTGTTCCCCCGCGTAAGCCACTTCTCCTTAACACACCGGTGCGACGCGGTGAAGCTCCACCCGCACGCGCCAGTGCGAGGTGGTATAGGTTGTCACCCAGCGGCGATGGTGCCACGGCGTGGAGGCATACGGCTGGGATGCAAATCTACTTATCTCATCAGGAGCATGAGACACGGCCTGGTTCTTTCTCACCACAACAACTGCCACATCACCGGTTTTTTTTTCTGTTTTTTTTTTTCGCGATTCTTAGTTTTATGACGTGACATCGCCAACATTATCATCTGGAAGTTCAGACGATGAAGTGGGCAGCGCGGTAGACAAACGAATGGTAGCTATGGTGATGGAAGCGGCATTCTGTGATGGAAGCGGCATTTGACCTTTTGTAGCAGGTTCAGTAACAGGCAAAATACTAGTTTGGAGCAGCCGCCGACGCTTTTGGAGAGGAAGCGAAAATCTGTTAGCACATCACTCGAAAATGAAAAAAGTGATTGCATCACGAAGTCCATCTATGATAGGGTGTGAAAGGAACACAGAACCCTATATTTTTAGGAAATAAGGTTCTAGTTAAAGCAGGTTCCATTTAAAATGGGTACTCAAAAAATTGTTGCAACATGAATCATATAGCGAACCACTTCAGTTGGTATAAAGCCTCTGTCCCCTCTTATTTTTACACCAGATAGTTTACTTAGCCGGTAAATATAATTTCTGTAAAATGACTGCAAAAACCAAGATCTCAGCTAAAGTCAGGTCTATCAATAAAAATGCAACCCCCCCCCCAGCATATCAGCTAAAATATGTCCTATGAATAAAAATGCCCCCCCTTTTCAAGTTTCAGAAACCTACCCGACTCGGTACTCTAATATTATAAACTGCAAAAGCAACCACCCACAAATATTATTACAACCTACACTTGTGCAATAAAATTGACAGATGCTCTTTAGTACCTGGAACCAGAGTGAAGTCAAAGTTCGCTGCTTTGTCGATCGACAGCTAAACAAAAACTACCTTAAAAACGGTTTTTTTGTAGTAGTTTGCATAGTTAAATCATGCATTAACCTAAGATCAAGACCAAAGAAAGCATAAGGTCTGGAACCAGTTCTGATCATAATTTCCGAGCCTGCCGCCTTATTAACCCAGGCGCTCACCCACGCCAGCCACTGCTCCTAGCACTCGGGTGGAAAGCGCTAAGGCTCGACGCGCGCGCTGGTGAGAGGCGATGAGAGGAGGCACGGAGGTATGCGGTAGACACGATCACCGAGTGATCTCATCAAGTACAAGACCCTGGTTCAGCCTTATCAGAGTGGCCACCAGTCCTGCCTATATCAGTGCAATGCCACCTCTAGCGACTTACCGCTCCTGACATCGCCGACATCGCCCGGGAAACTTAGAACGATGTCGGCGATCAATTCCCGTGCAGCGCATCAGCCGGTCAGCGCGGTTGGCGGGCAGTATCTAAAGCTTTTTCGCACAATTCGAGGCGCAGCCGAGCGCCGCGAGCCAATGGGACCAGCCAAACGGCGTCCAAAGCGTGACGTCATGGCATTCGTCCATCTTCCCGTGCGTGTTCTTTCATCGACTAAAGCGATCAAGTACAGCGAATGGCCTGCTGACTTACCGCTTTTACTATGCGTGTGCGTGTGCCGAGTCTTCGACTGTGCTCTGACCCAAGTAAGATGAAACAAGGTATACGATGAGTAGAGACGCTGTGAAATATATATTTGTGCCGTTTTCATTTATTTCTACTTCTCAATAGCAGAGTTGACCATTAATGAAATATTTTTGTTTTGCTGAAGCAGATCTCGGCGCAGCTTTGGCGCAATTCTGAGAAAAAATGGCATTTTGGGGCAAGATGTAGCAGACTCGTTCATGGCTCAATTCGGCGCAGGTGGCACAGCGCCTCCATCAGCGGATTTTACTTCGCTTCTACTTCTTTCAATATTCAAAGTTAAACACCATTACTCCAGACTTGTCACTACTAAAACTCATGCCCAAGGTGTCCCCTTCCTCTCCACATATTCCAGCAATATAGTTCCTGTAATGTACGAGTACTATGTCGTCCGCATACATAAGTCCTGGTATTACCTGTATTACATTTCTCCCCTCCTTCCATATAACTCACATCAAGACCCAAGTTGCTCTGTTCTAATTTCTTTCCATTTCACTGATATATGTCATGAAGGGTAGAGGTGACAGTAAACAGCCCCGCCCTGAGCCCTCTTTTTATAGCTGCGGGTAGTGTAGTTTCTGCTTCCCGTGTTATAACTACCACTGTCTGTATACACCTGCTGAAGAAACCTAACCAAATCTGCATCTAAGTTATACTCCTTCAGCTGACCCCAGAGTTCTTCCTGGCACATTATCGT
>JAZHYW010023182.1:0-15785 GCA_037355805.1 Ixodes ricinus | reverse complement strand
TACGTATTGCTGTTTCGAGAAGTATTTTAAACGTGCTTGGCTCAATCGAAAGTTATAATTAAATAGGATTGATTGTCTGAAGGACACGAATGGAGTTCAGCCTTTTCCATTACAACCGAGAGAACACTTTCTTGTAGGCTGAACAAAAAGAGGAACAAAGGCGACGCAGTGATTATCTTCCTTCTCATTTTGGTCGAAACAACCGTCAAAACGACGCAAAAACGTAAAGAAAAAGATAGCATTTGGGTATTTAAAAATTACAAATATTACCGTCTTCGTCTCTCGATTTTTGAATGAATTTTTCCGCAACATTGTTACAAAAACAATTCAACACCATCACATATCAAGTAAACCATGCGCGCAACACAAAATGCGAAAACACGATGTCAGGGGATGCAAAACGGTACTTACAGCGCACGATGCCCAACAGACGGGCGACCTCCTTCGAGACGTTCTCCCGTTTCGGGTTGTCTTTGTCGTCGCGCCGAAGCTTCCCGTACAACCAAGACTAGTTCTGGACGAGCTTCGAGCAACTGAAAGCACTTGCTTTGATCATCATAGACGGCAGCTTCTGCGGCCTTCTGCGCAGCTTCTTCGTGCCTCCGCGCGTCCGCAGCAGCTTTCTTTTCGGTCACCTTCCTCGCGTCGGAAACAGGGGCAAAGTTCATAGATGCAGCCATACGGGCCATTCTCGCAGGCAACTGCGAAGATAATCTGCTTCGGCTGCGGCGGCTGCGCCCGGACCGGCGGCCAGCAGACCAGCCAGACGGTGAAGAAACGCGGAGCAGTGCCCTCCACCGATTGGCCAGGAGACAGCACGCCCTACCATAGAGTAATATAGTAAACGTAAAGAGAAGACATTAAAGCCGATTCGCGGCCCAAATAGTGCGTTTAATACCCTCCGCTATGTGACGCTTTTTTGTTTTTGGTTAATATTAATTAGAGCTCTCTCTCCAATAAGTATTTATTTTTTTCAATTGTTATGCTTTAGAATTATTTAAAAGTACTTAAAACGACTGAATAGTGTTACTCAAATACGTCACAAAAACCACGTGATGAATGGCGCCTGCCATGGCCTGCCTGCCTGCACGCCGTCACCTCTGCATCATTCTGCATGGCCTCTGCCCGTCCGTGCCGTGCGTGCCGTCCGTCTGTGCTTTCTGCTGCATCATATTCGGTCGACTTTGCATCAATCAAGGTGACGCATGACCGCCCGCGTGTTCGCATGCTCGGCGGGAATTTGTGGAGCCGATCGGTTTGAGTTAGTGCTGTTGTTTCCGCCGGGCTGTCGGGCTGCTCTTGATTGTGTGGGCATCTTGATTTTCGATGAGATTGTTTTAAAAAGAACTTAACTCACGACCTTGCACGCAACATTGTCCATGGATTTACAGATGACGGTGTTGAACGTATCTCTAACATTGCAGGTAGAGCCTTGGTTGTTGTGCTTTCTGGAATTTTCAGGAGGTGGGGTGGGCTTAGCTCCTTGAATACACTGTTGGGCAGGCACGTAGCCAGGATTTTGTTTCGGGGGGGGGGGGGGGGGGCTTATGACAAAATGTTGTTTGAGGGGGAGGGGAGAGGGAGGCCCCAGCAAAATGGAAGATTGGGGGGAGGCGGGCCCCATGCCGCCCCCCCCTGCTACGTGAATGCCTGCTGTTTTGCACACTCCAACAACGTCTTCTGTTAAACGCAGTCTCCTCAGTTCTCTCATTCGGGAGCTAAAGACTGGTTGGCTTCACAGTAAAGGCTGTGGTCTATGCTTAGGGGCTTCAAACGTAAGCTTGGCCAACCAACGGTGTCTGTGTTGATAAGCCATTTTTAAAAGTTGACAACGAGTATGTTTACTTTATCTTTGATGTTCCGCACCTCCCGAAAACAACCAAGAGCAATCTCCAAGCAAAGAAACTTTGCATTGGAAATGAGGTCATTGAGTCGGCCCATATTGTTGAACTTTATCGTTCTACCCGTGAGATGAGCTTGCAATTGGCTCCGAAACTTACTGAGAGATATTTTTCAAAAAACGTTTCAGTAACATGGAAGTAAATCGTGCCGCACAGGTACTGAGTGCCTCACTCTTTCTTGCAATCATATCCCTTGTTTATGCCAAGGAGCTTCCTGAGGCAGCCATGATGGCTACAGCCTCTTCCTGTGACAGGATGTACATACTTTTTGATTACTCTGAATAGCTCACAATTCAAGAAGATAGGGCAGAAGTTGCGTCATGCCATTCTGAAGGAAGAATCTGAAATACATACTCGATTTCCTTCACCAGCAACTCGGATGGATTTCAGCATGGCAGTTCCAAAGTAGGAGACAGCCACAAGCCATCATAGGGTGGCAAGTTACTATAAAAAGTGTCCTCATGCTCTGAAATGAGCTTTCAAACAGCCATGACTTTAAGTTCTGACTTACACGACGCCTGCAGCAAGACGCACTTGAAAAACCTTTTGGTGCTATATACGACAAATGCTGGGCTGCAACACAAACCCGAAACTGCATCAGTTCACCGGACTAAAACACATAGTGATAAAGAAACTGTTCAAACTGTCGAACAATGGAAACGTAGAGGATGACAAGGCTGACCTCTTCAAGGAGCTGGCAATACCTTCGCATTATGGAAGTTCAATTTCAGACAATGTGGGATGTCTTCCAATCGATAACTTCCCTCCACTAGAGGATATTTCTGAGCTGGCATCAGACATCAGGTCTAACGTAATTAATGACTCGTCCACTTATTACGTGTGGGGCTATTTGATCAAGCTTGTGCTTGAACACACTACCCACAGCTGTGGCTGTTCTCAGCTGCCATGGGATGAATCTGATAACTTGACCAGGCCTTACCAGTGCTTTCTTGTGCTTGAAGCATACCACGTGCCAGGAAAACTCTTCGGGAACTTAGTAGTACGATCACAGGCTGCCTTTAATTTCATTCAGCAGCTAGAAAATCACTTTCTTCCAATAATAGAGAGTGTGGCACATGTTCGAGGACTCTATGCCGCCTTGTATCGCACACTTTGAGGTCTGTGTGGTTTTAGCCTTTGCTCAGAGGAGTGCCAAAAACAGTTTTTAAAAATGTTTTGCAGAATACGCGCTTGAATTGGCATATTCGATTACTTAACCGGAATTTGGACAAAGATCGGTTGCACTCTTCAGTGGCTGGTAAGCAACTAGACAGGTTTAACTGTTAATAGTGTATTAACGGAGGCGGTTGCCAAACCAAAAATAGAAAGCGCTTATTAATTGGGCGGTGCTGCTTGCACTCCAAACATTTGTTCCCCCTTTTTCCAGCAAATGTGTATCACGGCTCACGAACAAAAATATTTATTCACTTTCTACAGAATTTCTATAGAAAATAGTGTATAGAGGGTAAAAATATTCGAAAGAAAATGTATCCACTTGTATCCAATGTCCATAGTTTTTTAGCCGCTTTTTCTGAAGCCATTCTTCTTTCCTGAACAATTTCGGGGAATGTTTAGGGACGTTGAATCTTGTCAGATTTCGAATACAGCTCTCATTGTTTGGTAATAGCTTGCCCGCAGTGAGTTTGAGGCTATGCAAATTGGCGATTTTTATATTAGCCGGAAATTGGGAATTTGTACTATCCGGTGTGTGCTTCGCACTCTTGTTATACACTTATGACTGGCAATGATAGCGATGTGTTATATATTTCTGTACTTACTTCCCGTGCCCGAGTCGGCGTGAAAGTGAATGGATCATTCAGGATGTTCTCTGTGGAAAGTTTTCGTTAACTTGGTTCTGCTAACAAACTATTACGAAGTGTACGATATGCTGAACTCCTTCATATTAATTTATTTTTGTGAGTATCAGTTTCGTATAAAACATACAGAGCTTTTGAAGTAAATCATGTATACATAAATGTGGTCCAATAAAATGTTTTCGAACTTACTGTTGTTGACCCCAAAATGCTCCACCAGCCAGAAGTCCGTGGCGATTGTGTAACTTCGATGTTTTACAACAGGAAAAGAACAAGAAATACACCTCTATTTTGTAAAGTAAATTGAAATATTGTGTGGCACATTTTGCACGAATTCTATCGTAAAATTTAAAATAAAAGTGCGTCAATATTAGAGAAAAAAACACGAAAACACTGGCTTGGGGTCGAGGAGCTCCCGAGAGCCGAGCGAGGAGCGAGGCGGGAAGGAAAGAGAGGGAGAAGAGTACCGGAAAACCGGAGCAAAAACGCCCAAACCGAAACTGAAGCTAACTTGACCGGAACCGGACCTAGATTATGCTTAATGCCGCCCGCTAGGAGCGCTACCTATCACTCGTCTATCTGGGCCGCTGGAGCCCTATTGGCGGTGTCCGCTCTTTACCCCTTGTGTATATTACTCTATGGCCCTACTACGTCACAGCCCGCTTTCGTGCGCGTTCAGAAAGAAGTTGAAATCATCCAACTTTCTTATGCACGCCCGGAAGGAGCAGAAAGAACCGGCGCGACGTCACGTAAATACACGATCACATTCGGTGGCGCACTCCATCCCACAGCCGCAAAAAGAAGCGTTGGTTTGGATCGCGCTTTAGGCTGCCGGTGACTATTGCTTCCTTAGCCAAACATCGCTTTTACCTGACACAGCTGTCCGGGCCAACGTGCATTATCTCCATCAACTTCAACGACCATCAATCTCGCCGATGCCAAAAACAAACGTGAGCTCTTTCTATCACGACCTTTACAGCGCTTATCACGCGGGCGAAAAATGCTGAGTCACTGGGCTGTGTACGCATGCGCGGCGTCTTATATTTCGTGAAAGAGGGCGACTGCGCACGCTCAGAACGCGTCGCACAGCCCAGTAGGCAAAGATGGCAGCCCACAGAAGGCGATTATTGGAAAGGTCTACCATGTTCTCACCAACCGTGTTTCTATAGACCTTTACATCGCTAATCACCCGGGCGAAAAATGCTGAGTCACTGGGCTGTGTACGCATGCGCGGCGTCTTATATTTTGTGAAAGAGGGCGACTGCGCACGCTCAGAACGCGTCGCACAGCCCAGTAGGCAAAGATGGCAGCCCACAGAAGGCGATTATTGGAAAGGTCTACCATGTTCTCACCAACCGTGTTTCTATAGACCTTTACATCGCTAATCACCCGGGCGAAAAATGCTGAGTCACTGGGCTGTGTACGCATGCGCGGCGTCTTATATTTCTGTGAAAGAGGGCGACTGCGCACGCTCAGAACGCGTCGCACAGCCCAGTAGGCAAAGATGGCAGCCCACAGAAGGCGATTATTGGAAAGGTCTACCATGTTCTCACCAACCGTGTTTCTATAGACCTTTACATCGCTAATCACCCGGGCGAAAAATGCTGAGTCACTGGGCTGTGTACGCATGCGCGGCGTCTTATATTTCGTGAAAGAGGGCGACTGCGCACGCTCAGAACGCGTCGCACAGCCCAGTAGGCAAAGATGGCAGCCCACAGAAGGCGATTATTGGAAAGGTCTACCATGTTCTCACCAACCGTGTTTCTATAGACCTTTACATCGCTAATCACCCGGGCGAAAAATGCTGAGTCACTGGGCTGTGTACGCATGCGCGGCGTCTTATATTTCGTGAAAGAGGGCGACTGCGCACGCTCAGAACGAGTCGCACAGCCCAGTAGGCAAAGATGGCAGCCCACAGAAGGCGATTATTGGAAAGGTCTACCATGTTCTCGTCAACCGTGTTTCTATAGACCTTTACATCGCTAATCACCCGGGCGAAAAATGCTGAGTCACTGGGCTGTGTACGCATGCGCGGCGTCTTATATTTCGTGAAAGAGGGTGACTGCGCACGCTCAGAACGCGTCGCACAGCCCAGTAGGCAAAGATGGCAGCCCACAGAAGGCGATTATTGGAAAAGTCTACCATGTTCTCGTCAACCGTGTTTCTATAGACCTTTACATCGCTAATCACCCGGAAATGTCTACCATGTTCTCGTCAACCGTGTTTCTATAGAGTATAGACCTTTACACCGCTAATCACCCGGGCGAAAAATGCTGAGTCACTGGGCTGTGTACGCATGCGCGGCGTCTTATATTTCGTGAAAGAGGGCGACTGCGCACGCTCAGAACGAGTCGCACAGCCCAGTAGACAAAGATGGCAGCCCACAGAAGGCGATTATTGGAAACGTCTACCATGTTCTCGTCAACCGTGTTTCTATAGACCTTTACATCGCTAATCACCCAGGCGAAAAATGCTGAGATCACTGGGCTGTGTACGCATGCGCGGCGTCTTATATTTCGTGAAAGAGGGCGACTGCGCACGCTCAGAACGAGTCGCACAGCCCAGTAGGCAAAGATGGCAGCCCACAGAAGGCGATTATTGGAAAGGTCTACCATGTTCTCACCAACCGTGTTTCTATAGACCTTTACATCGCTAATCACCCGGGCGAAAAATGCTGAGTCACTGGGCTGTGTACGCATGCGCGGCGTCTTATATTTCGTGAAAGAGGGCGACTGCGCACGCTCAGAACGCGTCGCACAGCCCAGTAGGCAAAGATGGCAGCCCACAGAAGGCGATTATTGGAAAGGTCTACCATGTTCTCACCAACCGTGTTTCTATAGACCTTTACATCGCTAATCACCCGGGCGAAAAATGCTGAGTCACTGGGCTGTGTACGCATGCGCGGCGTCTTATATTTCGTGAAAGAGGGCGACTGCGCACGCTCAGAACGCGTCGCACAGCCCAGTAGGCAAAGATGGCAGCCCACAGAAGGCGATTATTGGAAAGGTCTACCATGTTCTCGCCAACCGTGTTTCTATAGACCTTTACACCGCTAATCACCCGGGCGAAAAATGCTGAGTCACTGGGCTGTGTACGCATGCGCGGCGTCTTATATTTCGTGAAAGAGGGCGACTGCGCACGCTCAGAACGCGTCGCACAGCCGAGTAGGCAAAGATGGCAGCCCACAGAAGGCGATTATTGGAAAGGTCTACCATGTTCTCACCAACCGTGTTTCTATAGACCTTTACATCGCTAATCACCCGGGCGAAAAATGCTGAGTCACTGGGCTGTGTACGCATGCGTGGCGTCTTATATTTCGTGAAAGAGGGCGACTGCGCACGCTCAGAACGCGTCGCACAGCCCAGTAGGCAAAGATGGCAGCCCACAGAAGGCGATTATTGGAAAGGTCTACCATGTTCTCACCAACCGTGTTTCTATAGACCTTTACATCGCTAATCACCCGGGCGAAAAATGCTGAGTCACTGGGCTGTGTACGCATGCGCGGCGTCTTATATTTCGTGAAAGAGGGCGACTGCGCACGCTCAGAACGCGTCGCACAGCCGAGTAGGCAAAGATGGCAGCCCACAGAAGGCGATTATTGGAAAGGTCTACCATGTTCTCACCAACCGTGTTTCTATAGACCTTTACATCGCTAATCACCCGGGCGAAAAATGCTGAGTCACTGGGCTGTGTACGCATGCGTGGCGTCTTATATTTCGTGAAAGAGGGCGACTGCGCACGCTCAGAACGCGTCGCACAGCCGAGTAGGCAAAGATGGCAGCCCACAGAGGGCGATTATTGGAAAGGTCTACCATGTTCTCACCAACCGTGTTTCTATAGACCTTTACATCGCTAATCACCCGGGCGAAAAATGCTGAGTCACTGGGCTGTGTACGCATGCGTGGCGTCTTATATTTCGTGAAAGAGGGCGACTGCGCACGCTCAGAACGCGTCGCACAGCCGAGTAGGCAAAGATGGCAGCCCACAGAAGGCGATTATTGGAAAGGTCTACCATGTTCTCACCAACCGTGTTTCTATAGACCTTTACATCGCTAGTCACCCGGGCGAAAAATGCTGAGTCACTGGGCTGTGTACGCATGCGCGGCGTCTTATATTTCGTGAAAGAGGGCGACTGCGCACGCTCAGAACGCGTCGCACAGCCGAGTAGGCAAAGATGGCAGCCCACAGAAGGCGATTATTGGAAAGGTCTACCATGTTCTCACCAACCGTGTTTCTATAGACCTTTACATCGCTAATCACCCGGGCAAAAAATGCTGAGTCACTGAGCTGTGTACGGATGCGCAGCGTCTGATATATCCTGCGACAGCAGATTAACAGCGCATGCTCAGAAGGCGTTCCACAGCCCAGCAAGAAAAGATGGCAGCGCGCACAAGGCGAGTTTTGCAAAGGTCTATAGTAAAGACAAGATATTCCTGCTCTCAGTTCATCAACACAAGGAAAAAAATGCGGAAAAAGGAAAAGGCTGCTTTGGGGCCTTTGACGTATTTCCGGGTGGCTACCTGCGAAACATGAGATGTTTTTCCGCCGCTGATTAACGACATCGTTAGAGGAGCCTACCCCTGCGATCACCTTAGAGAAGGTGATTGTCCTCTTGTCCTCTCGTTCGGCAGAGAGGCACGTAAGAGAAAAGGCCGATGATGACGTCAGCTGGAAGGTAATTTTTCTCGTAGTCTCAGATAAAAGCGGTGCAATTACTGGTACCCACAAGCAAAGAAGCCGCTAACTTCACGTGCTACTCCACTCGTGCTATAGCTTTGTCCGTGTTTACTTTCAGTTTAAATAAGGTGCGACTCTGCTTCGTTTCGAGTTAGTCAGGCCGTACATCGCTTAATCGTATTCTCGTCATTAAACATTACTTTTTGATAGTGACATGGCGCTTGTCAGCGCGTACGTCGGTGGAATCAAACTTATAGGTCTGCTAGCGATTGCCATCAGGTACTGTATATTTAAGAAAAGTTATTCTAGAACCATAAAGCAATTAAACTTTATTTCAGCTTATTAGTCATTTTTGAGGTGGATGGTATGACACTCTGGCGAGGAAATGTAAGTTATTACACTACAGTCATCTATCACCTGCGGGCGAGCGTGTCTAGTTGTGAGGCATCAACGATGTGCATGCGTGGGCCCAGATTTATCGACATCTTGAAGATGTGCGCACTTCGACCCGCCATTTCTTTGCATACACAAAGCTATGCGGAGCACAAGCAGGTTCGTCAGCTTTTTGATCAGTTTGGCAGATTGCTCGTGTGACGTCAGGCGAGAATGTGGTCACTACCCTTCTACGCATGCGAGTCAGTCCAACCCCGTGAAGAAGGGCGAACTTGCGCATTCGCATAGCGTGCGGTCCACTAATAAGGAGTGGCACCATGTCCGTGTCTCTCGCCAGTCTCTGCATTTTTGGTTCAGTTTCCTGCTATTAGTCTGAACGGGACTTGATACGGGGTTCACCCAATACCACCTGAAATACGAGGACTGCGCTTTTCTCCCCCGCACCCTCCGAAACCAAACGTCATCGCTAGTGGATCCAGGCGGTTGCAGTCAGCATCGGCGCCAGCGCGTCGTGCCGCGTCTCACTACGCGCGTGACGCTAGCACGCGGTGACGCCAAGACGGACGCGTCTGCCGCTTTGCAGCGTCTCTCGTCGAGCTTCAGCGTGTTTGCCGCTTGGGGCGGATAGCGGGTCTACCAACGATGACGTCATGCCCAATCCTCGTCTTCTGGTGGCCTATTCAACTTCCGCCGGCCCTGTAGTTACATTTTGTTTCTCTCTCTCTCTCCTTCTGGAATGTTCTTCTATGTTCTGGAAAGTTTTGTCTGTCTCGTAAAGTTCTAGATCATTCTGGACTATTATTATATCTCTTCTGCCTTAGTGCATTTCTGAGCACAGCGCGCGTATAAAAGAAGCGGTACCGCTCCGCTTCGGGTCAGTCAAATTTTTATCACCATCGCGGAATATACGGTTTATTTTAATTTTAGTTTATGGAAAAGTTCGCCTCATTAAACTTTTTCTTTTCTGTTTTTAATTCGTCCGATAGTTTTTGTCCGTACAAATTTAGGGGTCCGTGCATGCACGCTGCCGGAGTGCTATATAAGGTACTGCTGGAATCCACAGCGTCTGTATACTTCAGCAGAAACATTTGCTGGGATTCACAACATTATACATGCTCACGCACACCCGTAAATTGAATAACCTTTAGAACTATAGTACGCTCCTTTTTAAACACGCGCATTTCTCGGATAATTTATTTTGCCTAAGAATCGGGATGTTCACTTCTACACTCTAATATATTGACTGTATACACTAGTCGTCACAGCTGTGAACCGTTGATGCGTACTTGACGATACTTCCCCAGATTTATTTTACACCATGAATTTGTTGTTACAACCCATGAATTATTTTACACGACTCGAGCTAGTGACTGGATATGAATCTTCTTTTGCTCAGAATACATCACCTCCCCTCTATTAGACCTGCAAACACAATTGTTGACGACATCTTGACGAGACAATATCAAATTAGACTTTGATCAAACTCGTTCAGTTTCTGTGTTCAGAAATTCAGACGTTTTGTCTGTCCTCCTTTTTTGCCTCCGTCTCGGGTTTTAGTATTCCGACGTTAACAGATTGTCGTAGTACATCGGAGAAGACGATGGGGTATCGCCCATTTCTGAAACAGTTTGTTGAGTGTCACAAGGTCCAAGAATGCTGACTCTCCGTTCGTACTCACGATCTCATGATCGGCATAACTCACGATCGGCAATGAATGTCAACGCGTAGTTTGCGTTTTATTCTCCAAAAGTGATTTTATGCTCGATAATTTAGCAACTTTATTAATAGATAATGATTAGCAATTGATCTTTCCAACTAAGATGACATGCCCACGAGAAGTTGTGTATGCAGCCTCTACAAGCGCTAGCATGGTGCCTTGAGCTTTAAGCGCCGGGAGTCTTCTGAGGCCATGCACTGATAGACTCTTTCACAGCACCAGAGAACATGTGCGACACGTAGAGCGTGTTCGTTCGATACTTTCGAGACGCTTACTCTCTAACACGCACATTTCTCAGTACTGTGGCACCTATTTGCGCAGGTCTGCAATCGTACTGAACTTAGTAAACTGATTATTACAGTTGAGTCCATACAACTAGTTTCACTTTTTGACCAAGTGCAAAACAAAGACGCCGTAAATTTATCTGCACATTAGATGAACACAAACAAGTATTATGTTTGTGTCTGTTTGGTCGTCCATGCATCTACGCGCAGGATGGCTGCATATAAAAATAGTTAACAGCCATTTGTCAATTTTGTTTTAGATCGCACTCGAATACACAACAGAAATCAAGACCATTAACAATCAACGATATTATGGCCAGAGACTTGGATTATTGTCGCAGATTGAGCGTGAGTATTTTCATAGATGCTTCAAAGCGCTCCCGCAGCAGCGGCGAAAGAAATTGATTTTCTACAATAAAATAGGTGCGTTAGATAAGCCACTTTGTACAACATGTAACGAAGAAGCGCTTTTCTCTGTATCCACAAACCGACGTGGTAAACTTCAACGCACTCTCAACTTCTTGACCCCTACCAACCTGTAAGACAGACTGCAGTTCTTCGCGGTGTGTTCTGCTGGGAACAAAGGACGCAGCCCTGATGAAGCCAAGCGGGATCGTCCATGTGTGTGTGCGTGCCTGTATGCGTGTACGAATGGGGTCATGTTTTATACATACATCACTCTAGCATCACTACAATTATTTCTTCAACACATTTCAATTTCCTTTGACCCTCCCTCGCCTCTGTCTCTTTTTTTATTTCATTTCTGGTAGAAAGAGTTCTGTGAACCCTGCAAGAACAGTCACATCTCCCTCACTTCTTCCATCCCCCCCCCCCCCCACCGGGTACGAGGGCAAGGTAACTTAGAAAACGCACCACTCTAATTTGTTTTGACAAGGGGGACACTGTCTTCTTACTCCACTCGGGAAAAGTATTTCTTGATTGAGGATTCTTTGGCCGAACTATCAAATTCCTGCCTTCATCGGAAGTGTCGGTAGACATAAAGTCCATCTAGAAATCTTGGCCTTCGATATTCATGTCTTTCGAAGGGGGAAACGGGGGGGGGGGGGGAGTGGTGTGATTAAGGTTAGGATAGAAAAAATCGCATGATATTTAATTTAGAACTTAAAACCGGACTTAAATTACGCTTTGAATAATCTTCATTTCTTTTTCTGTACACCCTGGCAGTGGCTCGCAAACTCCTTTGTCTCGTTTCAGTGTAGGTGGGGTTTCATGTGCGGAAGTAGCACTAATTCAGGATGTGAGTGCTCCACCTCCCCAAGGGGGACAAAGAAATGCAGAAGAAAAACAACCAGATAGGTTCTTCCAAACCACGCCCGATCATTTTTTCCCTTGATCTTCTATGAATAAAGGCAGTCGACCAGGTTGCAGCGTTCATTTACTCAAGACTCAAAACTTGGCTCCCAAGAAAGGCTGCTGAAACTTCTGATCAAAAGAGCTTACTTCTGTGTCTTACATGGATTCCTTGTGTCGCAGGTTGTGGGTACATTACCAGAAAGTCATTTATATGTTCATGCTCTTTATGTTTTCTGTTCCCCCTGGATAATGCCGTTTGCGTGGCCAAGCTGGCAACACGCGCGGCTGCCACGTGGCGGAACGGGATGTAAAACCCGGCTCGGCGCGGATCTTTTTTTGATTACTTTGTACTTTGTTGAAAAAGTTCAAGCTCATTATCTGCTGTCATCGAAGTGTTTTGATCCCGAAGGTTCCTGGACGAACTACGTGCAGCGGTAACGCGTTGCTTCGGATCATCACCTCTCACATTGACGACGCAGAAAGATCGATACCTTCTGGTATAGTTTGTAAGCGCAAATACGACTCGTTATATTTTTTTTTATTTTTTTCCATTTCTACATTTATTTGTTGCGTTATCCCTGACAATATGTCCGTATCATTCAGGCTTACCCGTTCATTACATGCCGAACCAGAGCGTCCTATATAAGCTTCGATAAGCCTGTAAATAAGGAGCACGCGCCATAGGAAGGGGCCGGGCTAATCTTGTGATTTCCGTGTGGTGACGTTCGTGATGCGGCTATGCGGTGAAGACCATGCTCCGCGTCGCAGGAAGCTGAGTCAGGTTAGTCAGTCAGAGCATTAGAGAGCTTGAGGCACCAGAAGGAAACTATAAATTTATCATCTCCATTGTATGTTCACATTTCACTTGGTATCTGCATTTCCGGTAATAAGAAGGCACCGAGAAGGTGATACCCGAGAAAACACTGAATCCGCAAACTTCGTCTATTATGTCTATTTGGAATTGTGGCAGCAGCCGAAAGTTTTTATAAATACTTCTTTGTATATTAGTTTTTTTTTATAATAGTTGTGTTTTGATCATTTTTTATGTATAAAATCCATGATGTTTTATCAATCCTTTATAAATTCTACCCCTCGCTAAAAGCGCTGCACGTTGTAAATATGCAGCGAAACGATATCTAATTTCGCCAGGCGGGTTCACTGTACCGTTGACGACACCCATTTATTAATACCGTAAAATAATACGCAGCAACTAATACCTGAAGTAAAACTTCAGTATTATAACCTATAGATATTCACAATTTAATGTCAAAATGTTACAGCTGTTGCATGTGCATCTTAAAATCGCTACGTTATTATTTTTTCACATTCGGCACGCTAACCATTTTGGCTCGCTGATGGTCAAATTAAAGGTCACGTGAAACCATGGTGTCACATTACGTCACAAAGTCACGTTCCGTCACAATGTGACGTGACGACAAGGTGTGACGTGACATTAAAGTCACGTGACTGTCACAGTGATGTGACGCCCTGATATAACGCGACACCGTGGCATATGGCATCCCTATGGACTTATTACTCATAAGCCCATAGGCAACTCTGCCATAGTGTCCCGTTACTCATCTGGTAATATTGGCGCTGTTTTGATGTCTTGGGGACGTGGAGGGATTCCTGTAAGCTCAAAAGTGATGAGACTCCGCTGAATCCGTCGGCTTAGATGAGCGAGAGCCGAACTTTCGCGCGAGCTTGCGCGGGTTGCATCGTTCGCAGATCGTTTTGTAGCCACGGCAGCCACGGGATTGCACTTTCGAAATAGTTGTGCGGACAAGCTCGGTTGTCGTGCAAAAAACTTGGGTCGTGTGTATGTTTATACAGCCTAGAACTTGGTCTGCCTCAACGGGCGACGAGTCCCCCAGCTGTAGATGAGCAATTTAGCCAGTGCAGTACAACCACTAGCCGGGGCTGTGGATTGAGAGGCATAGAAGCTTATATAGGAGGCTCTGGCTGAAAATATTCTCTACTAGATCGCTAGACATTAAACAGCAAAGCTTCGAACCCAAATGTGTTTATTTTTTTCGTTCCTGTCTTTGTTTCTTTTCTGGAAAAGTGTACAAGTCCGGTTCAGCTCCGCACTAAAAAAAAATATCGGCCCGTATCGGTTTGAACCGGTTCATATTCGAATGTCAAGAAAACAACTTATTTTTATTGAAATGTAAATATTAAAAGAACGAAGCTGAAATGTATAAGTAAATTATATGAATCAAAAAGTAAGAGGCTGTTTTATGAGTCACACTGTGGCAGGTGACCAAAGTATGGGCGAATAAGTTTTCTTTTCAAAGAGGAAGGTTTTCATGCGTTAAGGGCCCCTCGGTTTTCTTAGTGATTCGGCTGAAATCGAAATACTTAGCGTAGCCTCGAAACATGAAAATAATATATATATTAGGGCAGGGCATCGACTGAAAGTATTACCCGAATAATCGGCACATTTATAACCAATTAATCCTGGTTTTGTTGATTTCCAGGCATATTATTTTACGAATATCGAAGGTTCCCCTCTTGTTTTCACTGTTAACGTTTACTATGCGATAAACGGCGAAACGCTCATATTCATTTGGGGATCACCTTTGATGTGCAATTGAGAACAGCCCAAAGGCACTTACGAACTATAGCTCCAGCTACACAGGCAAAGAGGTTCGTTGATGTGTACCGGCCGGAGCCAGGCTCCTTTGCTTGTCCACAATACGGTGTGTGCAAGTTCGTCTGCTCCTTGCGCGTCTCGTGCGTTTGTTTCCACCCGACTTCGATCAATGTTGCCGCGAGCTTGGCTGCCTCGTGATCGTGTGTTATCTACACGTTGTCTATGTTGTCCTTTGTTTGCCATGGCCCTCTTTGCGGTCCGATGCACCAAAGATGCATTATAGAACTTTTGCTCACCGTATAATATAGTCTGTGACTGCGTATAAAGAAAAATATTGGTTTAGGGTATGTTCATACAGCCTTGACGTTTGTCTGCCTCCAACGAGCGACTTGTCTCTTGGATGCAGATGAGCAAATAGTCAGTGCGATTCAACCGCTAGCCTGAGGTCTTTAACGTGTGCGTTTGCATAGTTGCGACCGTAGCGCATCCAGTCATGATTGTACGGTTTTGATTGTGTAGTAGCTGAGTAGAGGAGGAAGAAGTAGGGAGACTGGATGCGTGTGATTGGTTTCTGCACGATTCGATGCGCTACGATCGCATCTTTGTAAACCCAGCCTTTGATGTGTTAATCAGACACTCGTATGGCGTTGACGTGACTGGCACAGTTGTAATCTTCTGCCCTTGTTTTGGGCTGCAAACGTGGCCCTTGCAATTTACTTTCAATACGAAT
Organism: Ixodes ricinus; assembly: GCA_037355805.1. Classification (NCBI taxonomy): domain Eukaryota; kingdom Metazoa; phylum Arthropoda; class Arachnida; order Ixodida; family Ixodidae; genus Ixodes; species Ixodes ricinus. Next base: position 359 of record JAZHYW010023182.1, on the reverse strand, counting down.
TTCGCCTAATGTTTGTCTTTCATACTTATGCGCTCAGCTAGGTCTGTGCAGCGACAAATACTGAAACAAATTAAAGTGCCGCGTGAATACGCCGCAAAGATTCCTTCTCCGAATGAAGGGGCTTATCAGTTTAAGTTTTGCTGAACACGTGTCCTCGACCAAACCAATTGTAAGTGAAAATACTTTGAACTGGAATATTCATATCGGCCCAAAAGTTGTGAAATCATTACACAAACCGATTTTTACGCTGGAATTTTAAGCATGCCACATCTGATACAAAAATGTTGTTGCATAAAATATTTGTTAGACCAAATTGGGCGAGGCAGCTACGTAACGATGTGGCAGCCATCTAATCCCGT
>JAZHYW010023180.1:0-31647 GCA_037355805.1 Ixodes ricinus | reverse complement strand
GTGAGTACACCTCATCTCTATCATCGACTTCCATTGACCTCTCCATTGCTAGTGTTTCGTTGCTGCCTGACTTTTAATTGTATAAATCAGAATCCCTATGGTAGCGATCACTTTCCCATTGTTTTAAAAAGCACGGTCTCCTTTAAGTCATTACAAACTCGAACTCCACGTTGTAAGTTGGAAAAGGCTGACTGGACCACTTTTTAAAAAGGAGTCAGAGTTCACTCAAATACACTAGCTAGCTTAGCTGTTGATGAAACTTGTAGTTCCGACTAATGCTATTGTCCAAGCAGCACAGCGCTCAATTCCAAAACGTCTCAATGTTTACCATCAAAACTGAAGCCTTGGTTAAATGAGGAGTGTAGCCTAGCTCATAAGTGGCAAACTCTGCATGGACAATTGGTGCGCCGTTACCCAACTGATGAAAATGTCATTAAGTTTAAAAGCTACGGGCTAAAACCCGCTTTGTAAGACGCCAATGTAAAAAAAGCACGTTGGATGTCGTATGTTTCTTCAGTCAACAGTTCCATCATTTGGCGTAAAGTCCTGAGACAGGGTTCATAGTACTCAATGGGATTACCGTGCATTTACTTTCCTCCCTTTACATTAAATGTCAGTAGTGTTCCAACAATTCAACAGCAGGTAAATATTCTTGGGGAACACTTCCAGTCTGTTTCGGGATCTGACCAATATTCAGACATCTTTCTGCAAAATACAAGGCTGCCAAAGAGAAAGTACCGATAAAGTGTGTACCGGTGGCTCTACCGAGGTTTATAATCGACCATTTACCCCTGTGGAACTGATGATCACCCGTGACAAGGGAAAGAATTCGTCCCCGGGGCCAGACCTTAGTCACTACAGTATGCTTCTGCATTTATCCGAACATTAGATACCATTCTATTGCTTTTTATTTGTGTGGTTGAAGCAGGTGAGTTTACCCATTCTCTGGAAAAGGGCAATTGTGATTTCTCAGCTAAAGTCTGAAAACGATCCATATCATTACTTTCCAGCTACCAGACCCATTGCATTCAAACGGCAGTTTCCTTGGAATAACGTTTGAGCCAATGGTGACCTCTAGACTGGTGTATTTCTTAAAGCAGAAAAGCTTCTTAGATAAATTCTCAGTGTGGGTATCGGACAGGGCAGATCAAGTGTTAATCACCTTGTTCGCCTAGAAAAAACGGTCAGGGACGCTTTTTGTTAACAAACAGCATTGTGTATCGATGTTTTTCGATATTGAGAAGGCATACGACATTACATGGTGGTACGGAATTTTAAATGATTTACTTTCAGCTGGAATTCGCGGGAAAATGCATAGCTCTTATCAGGAGCTTCCTCGATGAGCACTCGTTAAAGTGAGGTTGGGCAACGACACTTTGTGAAACGTTTGTGCAGGAGAATAGTGTTCCCCCGAGAGTAGGTGCTGAGTGTTATACTGTCCCTGATCAAAATGAACTCTCTTAAAAAAGGCTCTCCACCGATCTCTCTCCTATGCGGTCAATGTTGATGATGCGCAAGTTTCCGGCTCTTCGTGTAATTTAGCTATTCTGTGAACGCCAAGTCCAACTAGGTAATAATGAAATGACACGTTGGGCCGACGTGAAAACGGTTTCTGTTTCCTCAGCAGGAGAAAACTGTCCGCAGTTCTGTTCTCTCTTCGAAGGGGCATCACTATATGACCCACTTTAATTCTGGGAGGACAGTTCCTAAATGTAAGATCCTGAGCATAAATTATTAGGGGTTATTTTATAAGAAACTTAGCTTCTGTAGTCACGATCTTGCAACTCAAACAGAAATGACTGCAGCAGTGAATATTTTAAAAGCGTCGCTCGCACAAGTCCTGGGGTAGTGACAGGAGGTGCCTGCTGCGTTTGTATCGGTGCCTTGTTCGATCAAAATTAGATTATGGCTGCATAGTGTACGGCTCGGCACGGTCCGTCTCATTCTTCGGATCTTGGACGCTGTCCACCTCCTAGGGATTACGACTTGGCAACGGGGGCTTTCGGACCTCCTCCAGTTTACAGTCTCTACGCTGAATCTAATAGAATACTCTCTTGAAAAAATATGTCTCTTCTTGGGCCTTCAGTATTACTTCTAGGGGTATGTTCCATGCCCCGACATGCTGCAGTCGAAGCGTTTTGGACCATTTAGACACGCGGTATGAAAGGACATACCAGAAGAAACCCTCTGTTGTACCTCTTTTTCCTCTACGCCTTAAGTCTGAGGCCAAGGATTTCGTTAAGGGCTTATCGAGTCCGGTAAGCAGAGCTGCCCAGCTCAGTTGCACTATGGAACATGGCACCTATCCCGTTAAAATTTTTTCTCTCTTCAAGAATGACAAAAAGAAGTTACCAGCGGAAGACCTTAGGCAGCAAGAGTTCTTCCAAATCTCCAAAAAATACAAGAACCTTGTACAGATTTACACGGATGGAACGAAGGTGAGTTAGTAGTTGTATGTGCTGTGGTCGGGCCAGTGCGTAGGTGGATGAAAGGCTCACTGTTAAGCCTCTATTATTTCTAGAATGTGATATCTACCAGCATGTGAGCACACCGCTGAAGAGATTATATTGCTGCATTTTTCAGAGCCTTCAGGGTATTCGAAATGACATCAAAAAGAAGTTATCTGCAATAATGCAATAATGATTTTTAACTGCCGCAAACTCAAATATCGCAAAAATGATGATTTTTGTTAACTTTAGTTAACAAAGAAAATGTAGGTCGAGAGCCGATAATACTTAGTTACCTCAAGATGACACGAGGTTACCCGCATCCTATACCTGGATTACAAATCTTTTTTGAAAAAGCGATTGCACAGCAGGAGGAATGAGAAACGGAAGTTCATAATAAACTCCATCGCACGAAACCTGTTCTTTCTGAATGAGCCAGTTGCCGACATAAAGTTGTTCTTTGTCGCCTGAAAATCGGTCACACCCCTTACACATGGCGAGCAAAGGACGTTCCAATGTGTAAAGAATGATAACACTTCCGTCTGGTAATATCTCAACCAATGTCCGAAATATTAAGTGAGGAGCGTCGCACCAACTTCTCACGGCTTTTTAGGGAACAGATCCCATTCCACTCTGCCCTTTTGATGGGAGAGGGGACTCTTGTTCCTCATACCCAAGTATCTAACTTCCTAAACAGCATTGGTCTATTACAGCCCATTTAAGTTTGTGAATTTTCTTTTGTATTGTCTGTATCATGAAACATTTAACCTCTCATATTATGCCTCACCTTCAAGTAACAGCACCCAAAGCTCTTTACTTAACATTGCCTTTTGGCGCACTATCGCCTTAGCCGCTCGTTACTAAAACTCAAAATCAAATCAATCAATCAAGGCTTTGCTTGTGCAATAACCCTGCCACTACAGGATATCAAAAAACACCAAGAACACCTTCGACTTGTTATACAGGCAACACAATTCCTGTGGCGACGCGTGAGACTAGCAATTCCCGAAAAAGCTTCGGTCAACAACGTCCAGCACGTATAAGAGAGTGATATTAATGACGCGTGGTGATGAGTGACGTCACGCGAGCGATCCAGTGTATTTTTTTATCGGAGGTCGTTGGCTTTGGTTGTTTTTTTAAATAAACCTGTTTCAAGCTGAGACGTATGCGCTCGTCCTGTTCGCTCTCCTTTTTGTCCTTGTCTTTGTTAGCGCTTTCAATTTTATAAGTCATGAACGAACACTCTCGCTTCACCACGAATACGAAGCTTGCAAAGAGGTAGAGATTCATACACTTTATTTCACCTTACGTCAGAGTGTAGCGAACGTTTCCGAGCCCATATGGCGTCAACTCAAGTTGCACGAAGAGTCACTCGCTTTCCGTCATTTTTCTGCGCCTGCGTTCTCATCGCTGTTACCTATGGCGGAACATAGTACAGCTAAAAAAACAGTTGATAAAGCGTTTTTTTGAATGTTTCATTTATTATAACGTATTGCGCTGTATCCCGTAGTGCTGTACCCCGGTATCACCACGCTGCTTCGAAGGAGCACGATTGACATAAACTCAAAAACCTCAATAACGCCCCTCATACATTGCAAAAGACAGTCTGCGGGCGATATCGGAGACGAGTTTTGATTCCTCGCCTGAGGGTCCTGCCATATTGGTCACACAGTAACCGTCTGCCAACATATTCCCCGAAACATGCATGTGTTTAAAGCAAACAGGATTCGGACATTTTGGAGGCGTGTCCACATATATTTCTATCATCATCACCGACCACCGCCTTTTGCGTGACAGTGCAGCCACTGTGTCTGCGACTTCACGAAACGAAGACACCGCAGCGAGCACCGTCAGCATACCGCGGCGGGCAAGAGACATTGGGGAGTGTTCGTAGGTCGTTTCCGCCAACCTGCAACGGTCCCCGCAACCCCTACGAGACCAGGAACTCCGCAAGCGAGGCTGGTGGCGCGCATGCGAAATAGTAGCGTCTACTAAAGACTCCCTTTATTTTCACCTAATCGATGCCGGACCCAAAACACGAATCTCTCTTTGCCTCGAGGCAAGGAAGTGGAGCTCGCGGCGTTGGATGCGTCGAAACAGCGAAGCCTTGTGTTCTTGGTACGATAGCAAAGAGAGCCACCGGCAGACAGGGGCGCGGTGCAGCAACGGCTGCGCGACGGCGCTTAATGAGATTCAGATCCGTTCAGGGACATGCCGCCGTGGTGAAGTCGCAACGTTCGCAGCGAAGGAGACTCTCATTGCGTCCCATGTGCACGATGGGAACGCCCAAGGGGTTTGTGTGCACAACAAAGCGGGGAAGTTAACTGCCCCAATAACAGCATCAGAAACCAGACGATGCCGTAGGCGAGGAAGAACACAAAAAAAGAATAAATACCCACTACAACAAAACGAACCACAAAAAGGCAGAATAACGTTAAAAAGAAACCATATTGCACGATACAAGCAAACGCTACGAAAATGGCCTGTTTATTCGTGCCGGTGGGTGTTTTCAGCTTGTTTGTTTGTTTGGTTTTGAAGCGGGGATGCAATCGATACTGAAAGATTGCTCCAGCATCTCTAGATCATTGAAGCTGTGTAAGTTCAAGATACAAATTTGCCATATTCAGTGCGGGACAGGAATAACGAGAAAAAACGAACGATAAAGCGAACAAACCAGGAACTAGAATAACGACGATCTTAGTTTGAAGAAGAAAAAAATACAGGAAGTGTGAAAAAGAAGCTTCTTGAAATAGAGAGAATAGCATTAATATCGAGTTTGTCATATTCAATTTCTTCTGGTTTTTTGCTTGTTTTAAGTGTTGATGAGGTCACGGGCGTGCTGGAGCTCATAGTTGCATGCTCGCACTCATAATATGAAAAACGGTGTAGTACACGTAGCTGTCGCGCTATTTTGAACTTTGTTTATTCTAATGTACCGGAGTACACTATAGTTTGTATTTGCTGCAAGCAGGAACAATAGATGTTTTTTTTTATTTAAGCATGCTTATTGACGCGCTTCTTGATTATCGCTTTGAGATTGCGCTTTAAAACAATAAAAGCAAGTAGTCTTGTTTGATAAGAAAAACAAAACTGTGTTATATCTTTTTGATGATAATGCAGTTAATGCAATTAATGTCCTTATCCTACTATGCTCCCTCAAGAATTGTTTTTCGCCGTCGCTTTCTTTTTTGATGGAAAGCTCCTCAGTGATTTTCACTCATCAACACAAAGTCTGCGCTTTTCTTTCTTTTTTTTCTTTTTCTTTTTTTTAGTTCATATTAGAATGTTTTTTAATAATAATTTAATAATAATAAATTAATAATAATTCAGAAATTTAAAATCAAGCTTCACGCTCCCGAGAGAAACATTCGAAAACATAATCTATACCTCGAACAAACGCCTTACCGCTTCGCGATTTACATGACATCCTCAGTGACAAATTCCTAAGTAGAGGTTTCTCAACATATATTTCCGCCGTAGCGCAAAAAAAAAAAAAAACGCCAATAAAAAAGTTTTTTTTTCCGTTTACAAGTGAAATGTATTGAACGTTTTTTCAAGCGAGATTACACTCCAAGCGGGCCACCCAAGAATGTAATACGAGACATCGCAAACGTTGGAGTACCACGCCTCTGACGCCGAAGGCGGTCTAAGTGCACACAATTTAATGTAGACCGAGCTCCGATAACGACAGCGTGCGAAACTGGAAATACCAGGGCACAACCAATCCGGGTCGTTCGTGTTTAGAGTCATCCTGATATCCCAGGGGGCCACTCGACGCTGTTTTCTTCTCCCTTTGACTCCATCGTGCCACTTCTGGACGCTGCAAAGCGGACAAAAGTGACGACCAGTCGAAATGGAACCAGCGACAGCGCAGATTTCGGTTCCGGTACACCCGTCACGGCTCACGCCATCGCCTCGTTCGGTGCAACGTTGGAAAACCCGAACCGTTTACGCCTTACAGCCGGCTGCGTGATGGGAACATGCTTTCCTGCGCCCAATGGGGGCTGGACACGCGCGAACGACCGCTTGCACTGCGGGCGCCGGCCGCCGAGAGGGCGATGCGCGTAAGGCAGACTCTGGCGGAAACATAATCAACAAGTTTATTTTTTATTCTTTTTTTTTTTTCTTCAAAGATTTGGGGGGAAAAGGGGGGGGGTAGAGGGCTGGCAAACGTTTTTTCCCGTTAAAATTTTTCTAATTTTTTCCCATCCAAGTTTGTGGCTTTTTGTGATTACGAAGCCGTATGGCAAATTGCAGGACTTAAAAGCCAATTTAACTGTGTCGGCGCCAGATATGCAATATGCGAAATGTGAACATGCAATACACCAATTGATACTGCGATAGTATGGCTATTATTTATTTATTTATTTCAAAATACCCCTCAAAGGCCTCACTGTATGAGGGTATTACAGGGGGGGGGGGGGGCAAGTTAAATCGTATACGCACAGATAAAACACAAATTATACGAAAGACAATATGAGTACAAGGAATAAAAAAGAACCTTAAGTATTAGTATAACTACGCACTAGCTCTTGGAAGTTAGACATATCTAGTTCAGTTGCAATGTGAGCCGGTAGGTTATTCCAGTCGATTATGGTCCGTGGTATGAATGATCGTGCGCAACTAGATGAGTGGCATGTGATGCGCGCTTTACCTTGAATGAATGATCGCGACATGGAAAAATAATGGGTGGTGTTTTTAAAAAAATCGCTCGTGAAGCGGTGCATGGTGATAGAGCTTGTGAAATAATGACAGAGGGGCATGTTTACGGCGGCGTGATAGGTCATGCAACTCAGCTTGATTTTTAATGCGGTGACACTGGAAAATGGAGAGTAGTCAGGAGAAAATGAAACGGCAACACGGTTTTGCAGCGACTCGATGTTACTTATAATGTAGGCACGATCAGGATCCCATATGGCAGAAGCATATTCAATTTTGGGGCGGATTAGAGTGATACTAAGCAAGTTTACGTAAGTGAGCGGGTGCTGTTTAAGATTGTGCTTTATGAATCAAGGGAACGGTTAGAAGAAGCAAGGGTGACATCAATGTGGTAGTGCCAGGACAAATCAGACTGAAAGTGGACACCCAGGTACTTTGGTAGATGTAAGTTCAACAGTATTGTTATTCAGAAGGTAAGAAGTTGGAGTCTGAGAGGAGCTTTTGGTAAGACGACCATATGTTTTGTTTTGTTGTGGTTGAGGGTCATTAGCACAGAAGAACACCACGTGGCAACTGGTCCAGGTCTGATTGGAGCTGGCGATCGGTGTTAGAAGAGATGTTACGGTAGATGACACAGTCGTCAACAAAAAAGGCGGACATGAGATGAAACGCAGAGTGGTAGGTCATTAATGTATATGAGAAAAAGTAATGGGCCCAGCACGCTACCTTGGGGAACTCAGATGTCACTTGGACAAGGAGGTTAGATTGTTAAGGAAGTGAACTGAAGTCTATTTAGAGAAACTCTTTATCCATAGAGAACATTAGAATGAATGTTAAGCTGTGCTAGTTTTAGTAGAAGCCTGTGATGAGGAACGCGGTCAAAAGCCTTCGAAGTCGAGAAAAATTGCATCAACTTGTGAACCAGCATCAAGAGGATGTATGTCAGATCGTGAGCAGAAACCGGAAAGTTGAGTGTCACATGAGTAACCCCTGCGAAAACCGTGCTGACACTGCTGAAAATAATGTTATGGTCCTCTAAATAGCGCATGACTTCAGAATGTATGATGTGCTCCAGAAGTTTACAAGTAAGAAGTATACGGATTCAGTGAGATGAGGTCCGATAGTTTAGTGGGGAGGATCGATCTGCCAGATTTGAAGATGGGAATTACCTTACCTATGCGCCAGTCTTGAGGAATTAAACCTGTAGAAAACGACTGCGAGAAAATGAAGCTGTCAAGATGCCAGAAATGCCTGGCGCAGTATATTTTACATGGCATCTTGTTGGTTATACCGGTGTGATCAGAGGCAGATGATAATTGAAGCTAACTTGAGCGGAGACAAAAATACGCGGCCTCTTCAATGACTATTTCGGACATATACATATCATTAAGCCTGTTTTGAGGTGGGGATGAAGTAGTGTCCTCACGAGTAAACACCGATGAAAATGATTCATTAAGGAGGTGAGCACACTCTGACTGTGGAACTGAAACGCCATTGTTATCGATGAGAGACACTTCAGGATGACTTCTTGGATTAACTACACGCCAAAATCGTGGCGAAATGCTGCAAAATAGCGGCGCCAAAATAGTGCGAAATATTTCCGTACTAGTTTCAGCAACTTCAGAATATAAATGGCAAACTTCTAACCACATCCATGGCATATCTTGACGACAGGAACACATTTTTATCTGAAATAGGCGGACTAAAATAAAACATTTAAAATAATGAGTAGATTTTGGCTTATTAGGTAGATAAATATTACATCACACTCTCTAAGTAAAGACAACCGTGACCGGTGTAGTTATTCCGAAGAAATCATTCTTTATTTCGAGTGCCTTGCTTAAAAAGTATTATCAGTCGTTAGTGAAAACACTGTGAGCTTTCATCATAGTAGTGGGAATATATTTTATTTCGGCAGGCTACAACCATTGACAACAAAAGCAACACAATGCTTCGTATAAACAGGTTAGGTCTCTTAAAACCGACATTAATACTAATCACACCATTTTAAAGAGAAAAAAACGATTTTGTGCAACGTGGCTGCTAACGTCCAATCACCGCGCACGAGTGCTGCTTTGCTGCCGCGTTGACTTGTTTTTGTGCTGTTTTGTCGCGTGCTGTTTTGTCGCGTGCAGTTCTGTCGCTGCGTTCTGTCGCCGCTGTTCTGTCGCTGCTGTTCCAGCGTTCCTCTGCAAACATAGGCTGACGGTACGGTGTATTTAACCAACACGCACCCGTTATCCTCTCAGCAGTATACGTCGCTTATACCTTTTTGATAGACGCACCTTCTCAAAATGCAATATTCAATAACGCTTAGAAGTAAGTTTTATTTTTGTTTAACGTAAGTTTCTAATACGTGATGGATTTCTCATCTACCATGATAAAGTTTTCAACTTTGAAAATAATTGTTACGGATGCGGTGCGTTTATAACATTAGTACTAAATGCACCTAGTATGTTTTGCGCACGGATGTGTGAGGTTACGGAGATGAACTTAAAACTAAGCATATACAAGAGCTAGTTTTGTAACGGCTGGCCTGTAGCGTGAGGGCGTGTTATGAATTACCTCCAAGTTTTATTACGAAAAATGCTGCATTAAACAAGATTTGCTTACGAGCAGAAGTTTTGCTTTGATATATATAATTTTGATGCATTAATAAACCGAAAATTCCGCTGACAATTCGCATCCCCGTATAAAACTATATTAATAAAGCAGAAATTGCGAATCAACGACTAACAAAATGGATGTAGGTTTTTGGTAAATACACTGAATCAAATACAAATCGATCAAGAAAAAATAGCTTTAGAAAAAATACGTTTCTTTTTTATGTTTTAGTGATAAAGCGAAACGGTACTGAGAGGTCCTAATTGAAACATACACGTATTTATAATGAAGGGTATGGTTTTTCTGACATATGTATCCTTTGGGGAATAACCATGCCTAAAATAACAGCACGGCATGGTCCTTTGCGTAAGAAGACACTGTTTCCTTTGAGATATAATTTTGTGGAAGGAAATCATGCCTTGCAAAGCGCAACCCAAGCACAAAAGAATCATTTGATTATGCCAAGTTTGACTTTGTTTATATATAGCTATTTTGTGGGAAAACAAGCTTTACAAAGCATAGTTCGGCTGACGCCTTGTGTTGCGCCACTGAAATTCGTTTTCCCGCCGTATAGAAATGGCCTGAGGGGAACTAACCTATAAGACGCACAATCCTAATTTCTGTATTATAAAATGCTGTTTGTTGTTTTTCACAGTGAGTTTTTCATTTCGTTATATATATATATATATGTATATATATATATATATATATATATATATATATATATATATATATATATGCCAACAGCGAAGATTGACAAATGAGCAGTAGTACTCTTGTGGTCACAAGAAGCTGTCCATTTCCGATGGTGACTCCAATGGGCTAGGAACGCTCTCTCTTGCGAATGCGGACCTTTCCCAAAGCTAACTTACAGGAGACCAAGAATTAATTAGGCAGCGTCAGCTATATAGATATGTCAGAGCTTGCACATGCTAATAACAGAGCTCTTGTAGCTCGCGAGCAGGTCCTTTCCGATGGTACTCCAGATGGCTGAACGCTATTCTTCGAATTCGAGTTTCCCAAAGCAACGCAGAAACCAGCATTAGGTACGAGTAATTAGCTTAAATTTCTTCTCCGAGCGCCTTTCAGCTGTAATTGTACCGCCATTGAGCGTGGAACACCAAATCAGAACTAGCACGTTATTATCAATAAGTTCGCGATACTGCAAGCGTACAGTCCGTAAGGACGTATTCGTAGCTCTTAGAAATAATTCCACTATTTCGATTTTACTAAAAATGCTCGTTAATTAATTTGTTGCAACATATTATGTGGCAATATACGTTACAGTACCCGTATCCCTTTGCTAGTAGTAATTGTTCTCGTAGTGTCGGGACTACCATCTTTTGCGGAAGTGAGCTATCGCAGAATTTTTACCGTTATAATATAGGTTCCCACAATTTTATCACATCCAATATTTTACTTTTTTCTAGCCTCTTTCAATGCGTCACGTGAAAATATTTAATTTCTACCAAATAAATTTGTCGGTATTTTTTTCCAAACAAGGGTGACTCTATTCTCCCGTGTGAAATTACAAGAGTTAACAATGACTGACTGGACGCGCTGTTGTACTTTGGTTTTGGTTACAAAACCGTCTACCTTACCGTAGATCAGGACAGTAAATAGCATCTTGAGGTGATGTAGATATCCTAATAAATAATAATAAAAAACTGACTACTCTATTGCTGCCCCTTAATTGCTGCCATTTTGGTGCTTGCTTTTAATCCTCTTGGTTCTGGTAGCGATGATGGAAGCTCTTAACTGACAAGAGCTACGGCTTGGAGGAGGGCGCATTGTAATCAAGGATAATGGAGGTCCGAGAGCACTCTCTCTTGCAACACTGGTCCGCACACTCAGGAAGAGCAGAAAGCGACTGAACCTGTTTAAAAGGTGCAACAAAAAATGGGACGAAGACAATGATTTGTCTAAGCCTCAAGGAAGCCGTGTTAATTGCTCGTATAAACATTAAACCTAACGGAAGCCTCCTTTATGTAAAATAATGGAGGCAATTGTCCTCACAAAGTTGAGAAGCATGGCTTCATCAGACGCCAACGTACAGCGTGATAAAAAATGGGACAAAATGAAGGGGCCGACATTTGAAATTAAATGAGCTTTTGGGATCACTTTAACACCAAATTAAAGATGATTTTTAGTTTTTATATGGAGGGAAGAAGGCGGGAAAGAGTAGGGTATTTTGTTATTCCACTTTACTCGCTAATACCTGCCGTAACTTTGACAATTGCCAAGTGCCAATATGTGATTTGTTCTTGATTTATAACTTTCAATATGTCCGCAAAAAACAATTTCTACCTGTTCGTTTGGTTTGTATTTTCTACTTTTGATTCTACTTATTCTAAAGATTTTCGTTCGTTTGGTTAGAATATACAATGAGATGTTTAGAAGTGCAGTATGGCGGTTATATTAAGCAACAGTGCTCGGATTGAGAGATCATCGACGCCGCTTTAAGACCAGCACTGTGAACAAAAGGTGTCAACCTGGCTGGTGGTTGCAAAGTGTCATATTGACGCACAGGTCCTCTGGCCAAACGAGTTCGTTTATTTACGGCGACAGTATGTATATCCGAAGTCGAAATAACAAGAAAAAAGTGCAAAGAGCTCAACTTCATGAATGCCTATCATGTAAAGTTTGTTGGCGAACCAATGCGGGTTTTCGTGGGCCCCCTTATGCTTGGAAAATTTATACGGCCCGGCAAATTTCGAAGCTCGGTCCCGGTAGTGTTTGCACATACGGCAACCGTAGTGTTTGCACATATGGTAACCGTAGTGAGAACTGCGGAATCGGGAAAGAGGGAGGTTCAATTGCGAAAACGGGAACAGCATATTTCGTCTTATAATTCGTGCTTATATTGTTCGAAGAACAAAAAATCTCGCTTTTAAGAAACGACGCTTCGTTTAACAACGCGGCGCTTGGCTTCCGTTTTCTGGTTTTCCGCGCGCTTGTCGAGCCGAAATTCCGCCGGTAAGAAATAAAGCACGCACGTTGCGGCATAAGGTTATTTCGCCATTTCGTTTTGTTTTGGCATTGCATCAAACTTCCTCAGCGCTTTTTATACATTATCCCGGTTTCCGCTTTTTTGCTTTTGTTTCTGTTTATGGTACATAATTTAAAGGCCGGGAAAAAAGACACGAGGTTAAGCTTAGGCGAGGAAACCTGTGCGGATGGATCGGCTCGGTGGGAGTGTTATGCAAAATTATGCTAATCTCACAACCCGCCGGCTCTGAAAATCCCGATCTCCATTTCTTTAAACTCCCACCTCTGGGCCTTTCTTGTTTCCAAAGTCACTCCCATGTTCTTAGTTCTAGATTTCTATTTCTGTTTCGTTGCTTTTACCATTTTTATCTTTGTAGTTGTTACTCCAAAATCTTTGACGCGTGGCTTTTTTTCTTAAATGGTGAAAGTGATTGTGTTGTTTTTCCTGTCATTGTTTTTTGCACATTTTATTTCATCGCTTTCTGTGACTTCCATATTTTGTTAAAGTGGAAAATTTAGTTCGCCTACAATGAGGTTACAGAGTTTACTCCCATCCGTGTCATAAAATTTAGCACATTTTTTCGGCTTTTCGAGGTTTTTTTAGTATTCTTTTTTTAAACCTGCTCGCACAAACTGGGATCACATCTGAATGAACAAAATAAAAAAGAAGAATAAAATTGGGCAGTATAAATAAAACAACCAAAAGCTAAAGTAAAGTTGCTGCAGAAGCGATCAAGCACAGCAAAAAGAAGCCGGAGTTTTCCATCATCTGACACAAAACTGAGGATACGTGCAAAACCTTGCAAGAAGGCGTCGGTTTCTTAAAGATCGTGCATGCGGCGTCGCTGTACGTGACACTCATAATCACGTAAGTATAAAGGCAACTAATATACAGGCCATTGCTCATATAACTAAAAGTTGTTTTTAAAAACGCACAAAAAAACACTTAAAAAAGATTTTTGGTTTCTTTCCAAATATTTACTGAATACCTGACTCGGACTTTCGCTGGCCAATATAGCAACAAGCCCCAGCTTACGTGCGTACCTATATGTCACTACTGTTTATTTGATGACGAAGGTGGCCGAAAGCCAGGAGGACGATGCGGACGGCACAAGGCTTCAAAGCGACAACAACATTTTGATGGGAACCGGCCCACTCGTCACAAGCCCACTTGTCACCGGAGAACTCGTCATAGGCCAACTGGTCACACCGGCCTTCTCGTTCTAGGTCATTTCGTCATAGGAACACTCGTCAAAGGGGCCCGCTCGTCAGCGGAACACTCGTCACAAGATGACCGTGTTTTGACAGGAACGCGGTCGGCCTTGCTTTCTTACAAAAGAAGTGACTTCCACACTCTCATGCATTTCTGTAAAAAAAAAAAAAAAAAAAGGAAAGATGAGATTTTGGATTCTTCCCGGCTGCGGCACTCAGGTTCTTTTGTTTTCAGGATTTGGGATACGGTTAGGATGTAATGCTTTATACAAAAGACCTGACCCTTTTTAGGTCAGTGCTTTTAGTTGAGAACTAAAAAAAATCTAATTCAGGGTTCTTCACAATACTGCAAGACCTACCGTCTTTTGTTACACAGAGGAACTTCGAAACCGGATTTGTGATACGGTTAGGACGGTGTATTGGCCGCGCACGCAGCCTATATATAAAGCCAAAGATCTGCTGAAATCTCTTGTCTTCGTAGGTACAGGTATGGAAGTCACAAAAACTCAGCGTGGGGCGCCGATGCTGCTGTACCAAGGATATTCGTATACTGTAAGCAGAAAATGCAGTTCCAGCCTTTATTGGGTATGTAGAGATAGAAAACTCTGTAAAGCGAAACTAACAACTGACGAGTCCATAAGCATTGTAATGGCCGAGAGTGGGACACACACTCATGCCGGGGATCCCATTGAAGCTAATCTTCTGAAGACGCGCCAGGGCATGAAGAGAAAAGCCGGTAAGATGTTTTATTGTTTTCTTTTAGGTTGGATAGCGAGATCGTGCAGTTTTCACTCATTTCTTATAATTGTGTTCAAGCTAATAATATATTTTTATTTAAGAGAACGGAAGCGATCCCCCGCACCGAATCCTGCTTGATGCTGCCGCCTCAGTAAGTGAGCACACAGCCTCCCAGATGCCTTCACCCAGCACACTGAAGCGCACTATTCGCAAGCAGAGGCAAAAACGTCAAAACCCGTATGTGCTCCCGAAGCTGCGTGAAGAAATCGTCATACCAGAGGAATACAAGGTAAGTCAAGAAATATTTATATCACCATGTTCTATTGAACTTTACATCGTTTCATCACACGTCCGTGTGAAGGCGAAGCTGCAAGAGCAAGCGTAGTGCTTTTGTAGGGCCTGTTAAGTACGCGCGCTCGTGTATAGTTACAGCGTCGCATAAGGCAACACGCTTGTACTTGTAGCATCGGCTTCGCTCGCACTTAGATTTAGTCAATGCTTTCTTTACTGCCGGGTGTGTGGGAGAGTGGACAATGCACATGGCTCTCACGCATATAACAATAGCATACGTGGCACCTGTTTTATTATTTTGCTCTATACTGGTCTATACTCAGGGTAAACTTCCTGTAGCAATGCAGCCAAAGGTAGTGCGTGTTATGGAAATAGTCAAAGATAGGAACACGCGCTCTCATGCACGTTGACCGCTGATTGAACCTGTGCATGCGCGCGTGCGCATCTTCATTCGGCGCTCAAAGTGCACGAGCACGCGCTTTCCTACCTTTGATTGCATTTTCGTAACACGCTACAGTCCTGCGTGCAAGTCGCATAACCCAGCATGCGCATGTGCGTTGCTTGAGAACGCGAGGAAAGCATGCGCCGTACGCACGAACTCGCAAGATGGCGCCTGCAAAAATCTCTTTTTCGGAAATGTTTATAAGGTTAAAGGTTTCGAGAAAGGGATTAATGCCGCTACAAAAGTGGCTGTGCGGCGCCAGTCTTGCTGGACCCTGAAGTTAAGCCTACGTCGACAACTACAACTCTAGTTCTTTTTTTTCGGCACTAGTTCGGCCCACATTAAATGTTTAGTTTGTCAATTATTCTCCGCCTCATGAATTGTCATTTGTGACAATATGTTTTACAGGTGTCCGGAGTCCAAGACGAACCCTTCCTTGCTCACGACAGCGGTGTTGGCGACCAAGAGCGCATTCTCGTTTTTGGCACACCGAAAAACTTTGAGCGGCTTTCCACTGCCAAGGCTTGGTTCATGGACGGAACGTTCAAGGTGACACCGTCGCTGTTTTATCAAGTGTATACAGTGCACGGGCTGTACCGTGGGGCAGTGATCCCTCTTGCGTACGCGTTGCTACCGAACAAGCAAGAAGTAACCTACCGGCGGTAAGTTCCCATACAAAATAGCGAAATTCGAGTGTATCACCAATTTCTTTCATGCTTTTTTCAGACTCTTCTCCGTGCTGTCCAGCCTCCTGTCTAGCGTGGCAGTCGAGGCCATTTACTGTGACTTCGAGGCGGCGGTGATCACGACCTGTTCCAGGATATTTCCCCAGGCGAAGATTCAGGGATGTTTTTTTCACCTGTGCCAGTCCGTTTACCGGAGGTTGTGCAAGTTGGGCTTCCAGGCACGCTACGGCAATGACGAAGAGTTTGCGGTTCAGGTGATTGGATTTCGTTTATTCCATTTTAAAGTGAGAGTCTTCACAGAACCATAACATGTACGCGTTCTCCTTATTTTTCACCCCGACAAGCAATAACGGCTTTAATTTAGTTTTGAAAAAATATTGATATCTTTATTTAAAAATCGGCACCAAGTATTCTAAATCGTGCGTACTCATTACTCAAACGTAGAGTTGGAAGAGTTCCGTAGCCATCGTTGTATATGACTTCACTACCAAAATGACACATTATAGCCCCCAAAGCAAAGCTATATTAGAAAGGTCTGCAGTCAAAGCAGAATGCTCATTGGATAGCTCACAAATTTATCCCTGAATATATTTCCAGATTACTGCTTTCCATTATAACATTAACATATCAAGCTGAGAGACAGCTCCTTGTTAAAGTAAAATCCAACAGCTTAACTCTCTTCAAGTACGGTAATTTGTTTTGTCTTCTCTTCTAGATGCGAATGCTGCCCGCATTAGCGTTCCTCCCTCCCGCCGAAGTCCCGGATGCGTTCGAAGGGCTTCTAGAAGTTTTCCCCACTGAGGCCACAGATTTAGCTATGTACTTCGAGGATACCTACATCGGTCGCAGAAGACGTAATGGTGTCCAGGCTGCCATGTTTTCTACAAGCCTTTGGTCGGTGCACGATGCCGTGTTGCAGAATTTGCCACGTACGAACAACTCCGTTGAAGCTTGGCATCGGGGCTTCCAGGTCAGTGGTTTAGTCAGCAAAGCAATTTCTTCACTTATTTATCGCAGCCGGCATGATTTCCAAGTGTTTAAATTAACCTGTCGTTGTCCTCTTTGTTGTTTCAGTCCAATGTCGACTGTTGCCTGCCGAACCTATGGGCTTTCTTCAAGTGTCTGAAGGACGAGCAAGCACTCCAAGAGTTGAAGATGGCACAGTTAGATGTAGGGCAACAGCCACCACGTCTTGCACGGAAGTACCGAGAAGTGAACGAGCGCATCTCGAGAATTCTTGAAGATCACACAAGCAGCTCTGCAGTCGACACGCTACGAAATATTGCAAGGAACATCCGCTTCTCGGTCTGAAGCGTTTCATTTGGGTTGTCTGCAAAATGTGAATAAAAACTACACTTCGTTCTTTGAAATCTGTATTCCAATGCCTCCTATCTCTAGGAATACAATCTAGCGTTACAAGTTTACCGCATACGTATCTTTGCAAGTGTACCATATGGTAAGCTTGTATAACTACAACTGTGATTATATTTAATGTGAAAATTATCATATAATATTATATGACAATGACAAAATATGGTTGTCGCGCGAAATTTCATCCAACCAGTTATTTTTCAAAGTTACACGCTGCGCCTGTGGTGTAGGAATAAACAGAGGCAAATTCGTAGTTCCACAGTCAAACTGCACGCCGTGACACGAGTGTTCCTTGTGACGATTATTCCGACGTGACGAGAATTCCTCGTACGAGATGCCCTGTGACGAGTTGGCCTCTTTGACGAGTTCACCTATGACCAGTTGGCCTGTGACGACCGGGCTTGTGACGAGTTCTCCTAGACCCCATTTTGATATACCACCGGCGGACGTTCTACGTCGAGTCCTTCGTCTACTCTCCAAAGAATGGGAAGAGGGTTCTGTCGCGGGCGCGTGCGAGAATGGCGTGTCCTGTAAAACAGAGCTCACTCCCAAACTGACAGTGCAATGAGAGTTCCGAACTCGCCGGACAAATCACTGTCTCAATTTAATCATCCGACTCGTCTCTCTGAGCATGGGTTTGAGCGGAAGCCTGACCACGTGGCGAAAGCTCAACGTATGACTGATGCTTCTTTCAGCTTAGCGCTGAAGGGGTGTATATTTCGTTCGTCCTTAAATCGATAGCGTGGTGAGAGGAACACATTCGCGGGACCAATCAAATGACTTTCTTTCATCACCTGAACCCACTCTCTGATCGTCGGTATAAGTTAAAGGGTGATGACGTGGCAGAAAAATTGACGTTATAATTGGTCCTAGGAGCAACGTGGCTTTCACTGCACTGTCAACTTGCGGGTGAACGGAGTTCAGACAGCCGTTGGGACCTCGCTGTACTGTTTTTGGGCTGAGACTCTCTTGGCATGTCGGGGTAATTCTCTCTGTCGCAAACTGGGAGCTTTAATTAAACGGATTCCTCAAGCTCCGAGATAATAGATAAAAATAGAAGCGTCGGCCGATGACTTGCGACAGCGGTTTTCCTTCTAGGACACGACAGCCTCTGCTAGAGTTACAGTGCCTGGCGTCGTTCGGAGGTCGATAGCCTGACGTGTGCTGCGTCAAAGGAATCTCATGTTGTACACGCTGTGTGAAACGAAGGCTCGTTTAATCTCGGCCGCAAAGGTCGGTATCGGAAAAAAAAACCAGGTCGCCGGCGTCAGGAGCACCGACACCTGAGGGGTTGTTGGAAGCCGAAGGTTTAGGCGTCTCGTGCTTCCCCCGGATTATTTAGCGCCTGTGTTTAATGTTCCCGAGTTTCTGCGGACAGTTCGTTCTCGGTGTAAGAACAACTCATTTAATTATCAGGGCGTATTTAAAAAAAGAAGCTAGGAGTGGAAACTTTATATGTACAAATTAAATCGATCTAATATATGCAACTTCAGAGCAGAACCCAACGGTGCATAAAAACGACTGTTTGGGGAAGGTTCATATATTATAGGCGGGTATAATAATACTTAAACAAAACGACATAACACTAAGCGTATAAACAATACAAGACAAAAATTACGTAAACTGTGAATGCAATTTATGAGCGCGATAAAGTTTTCAAATATTCAAGTACACGTTTTGTTTAACTGCGATTCGAAGAAAGTGTTACTCGACCATGTTCTGTCACCTGTTGTTGTGTGAAAGAAAAAGCGAACAGTGCTTGGTGGAGCTTGCATCTGCATGTAGGAATCAGCAATACATACATTTGTATGTATTGTCGTCTCTTAGACCCAGGATCATTTTTAAGTAATCTTTCGCAGCGCAATTAAATATATATATATATATATATATATATATATATATATATAGTATATATATATATATATATATATATACATATATATATATATATATAACTGAGAGCGAAAAGCAAGACCCTTGATGGAAACAGCAACAACGGGTGGTTTATTCTTCGACGTTTCGGCCGGACTCCGGCCGAAACGTCGAAGAATAAACCACCCGTTGTTGCTATTTCCATCAGAGTATGCTCATCTCAGTTATACCCCACGCCTTCGGCCCCCGCCACCATGCCCGTTATATATATATATATATTTCTTTTTCGTTTAAGCTTAAGTCCAGATGCAGACGACGCTACGAGCTAATGGTACCAATTACGCAGCGTCGAAAGCGCAAGACACTGGGGCTTTTCTGTTTATGATTTGTTCTACGATAACAGTACACGTAGAAAAACATGACAAACTCCGTGGTGGTGTACATTTCACGCTCTCTGATGTGTCCCCTCCCATCAGCTCGTAGCGTAGGCCGTCTGGACTCAAGGTGAAACGAAGCAGCACTATTTGGGTACGTTTGATTACAAGCACTCTTTGGGTACGTTTGATTACTCAAGCACTATTTGGGTACGTTTGATTACGTTGTGGTGGATTGCGCCGATAGTCAACAAAAATCATCGGGTTAGGGATTGAATCAACTACAAACATCGATATGTGTAAAGGACTGGTTCCCAAAATCTTGTATTCCGTTAAAAAGCGCGCGTATCTTTCTTGATGCGTCGTTGCCCGCTGTCGATCGCCGCCTTCGATCGCGCCCTGGGTGTGATGCATCTATACTCCGCGGCGTCACCTTACCACGAACTGCAGCGGATGCCACGCCCTATCCCGGCCGGCACAGAGCAGTAAAGGTTTCACGTGATTACGCGCGCCGAGCGTCTCGGCGTCACTCCCGAAGGTCACGTGACATTAACTCGCCATTGCATTGGCTTCTATGTCTCGTAGCGCTCCCTGCGGTCCGAGATGAAGTGAAGCAGAACAAAGTTCTGGTGCTGGTGTTTACCCCTAGGCTGTCTGTGGATCAAATCGCTCGAAAGAATTGACAGACTAAAAGCCGTCGACGCCTGAAGCAACAGGGGATTATCGAGCGTCCAACCAAACAAACGGTGACGCATTCAAGAGAAGAAAAAAATGAACCCGTCCTCTCCCCTTCCCCCTTCTCCTTG
The DNA here is from genome assembly GCA_037355805.1 of Ixodes ricinus. Classification (NCBI taxonomy): domain Eukaryota; kingdom Metazoa; phylum Arthropoda; class Arachnida; order Ixodida; family Ixodidae; genus Ixodes; species Ixodes ricinus. The sequence goes on along the minus strand of JAZHYW010023180.1, from coordinate 11,157 downwards.
TTAGCGTGTGGAGTGAAGCACTCCGCACGCTAATAAGCAATCACTATTTTTTCCTCTAAGATTTGAAGGGCCTTTGAGCCTATAGTTTTGTGGTGAGGTCTGCTCATTTGCGGCCCTTAAAACCTAATTGGTAATATGTCATGCCGGACTATGCTATTTTTAGAGTAAACTTGAAAAAAATCACCGATGTCGTGTTCGCGCTAACATTGTAGAGCAGTGGAGACCTCTACGGTACTCACATACCGCATCCCGTTTACATGTTCTATTGTACTTACGAGGGATGTAAAGAGTGAAAAATTGAATATTGGTTCCGGAGGGTATATCAAGAGAAAGTTTTCGTCGCTAGATATTAGGGTCTTTCGGCTGGGTTTTTCTATTCTATACTTAGCTCTGATACACTAAACTTATCACGCAAGCCCGTAACTCAAATTACTATTCGTCGTATTCACGAGTTCCACTTTAAACTTATGTAATCGCTTACAAAGCAAGACTCAAACCAAAGGCCCGAAACGCGCTGTAAAATCCCGGTAAAATCTCTGAAATGGGACAAACCGTAAATCCAACAAACTAAGAGAGGTGAAAGAGGAATCGGCTTTTAGGACACCATTTTCGCTTTTTCAGTTTCGAAATCAAAGAACAGTGAACATTTTGTCGCCCGAAAAGACGCCGGGAGCTTTCTTCCTTTTTCGATTGTCGCTTGGGAAAAGTGGAACATCAAATCTGGGAGCAGGAGTGTTTTAAAGAAAAAGAAAACAAAAAACAAAAAGAGTGGCGGGTGGGATGTCAAACTCTAAACGAATAAATACAAAAGAGGTCAAAAGGTATTTTTTCTTGGCAGACGGCGGGGAAGGACTAAAAAGACGGAGAAAGGGGACTTGGGAGCGTGAAGAAGATGGACTACGTGGGGACCACTCTTGTGTCCTCTAGTGCTTTAGCCTCATATAATAATAAAAAAATCGCTTATAGTAACACTGAATATATCCAAAACCGGCTAAAGTCAGAGCTTCTTTCGTTCCGAAGCTTTTTGAATTCTCGCATAGAATCACTTCAGTTATAATCAAGTTATGGGCCTGAGGAATGGGGTATGTATAATATTTTTTCACATTTTGTCTTCTTTAAAATAACGATAAAAATGAGCGATGTGAGAGTCAGAAATGGACATGGAATATGATGAGTATTTTTAAGATATGAGCTGTTTGAGATTTGAGTTAATGGTTCTAGAATTCGGACGATGTTTCATTCCGTTAGCCTACATCGAGCATTTGTCCTAGAAAAATGCACAACGTATGTTTATTTCTTTCGAAAAAGGGAAGCTTCAAAAGCGTCGTGGAGATGCCTGGAGTGGATCGGACCGTGGAATGAATTTACGTTTTCCAGTCAATCTTGAGCATGACTCTAAATGGGAATGATCTTTGCTTTTGATCTTGAGTTGAAGGCGTGTGAATGACAAAAATGTGAATGGAAAAGTTGTAAAAAGCGTTCGCGCTAAAAAAAACGAAAAAATAAACAAATTTAGTGTACCGCCAATTAAAAACAAATTTGGCACCGTAGTAGATTTATTATTAGATATGCATTATAAACGGAATTGGTTTAATTCTCATTACTCTAGGTAGTAAAAGGTAGCATGTTGGCAGAAATTAGACAATGCGGAAAGAATAAACTTAGGGACGGAATAAACAGCCCATAGAATTTTGCTTTACTGTTTTGTCCGTCCTTCTGGTTAGTTTTTTTTTTGTTATTGTCCCACAACTGTCATATAAAATTTTTGAGTAATTTTCTGGTGTAGGTTTTAGTTCATATCACACTTTTATTATATATCATATTTTACTCTTGAAGAATTTAAAAAGATTGTCTTAGCGTGATTTATTATACCTTTTTATTTGTTTTGCTGAACATTGCGTGTCTAATCTCTTACATTATTTCTTATGTTTTCGTGAAAATTTCGTATTGTATTTATTAAACTTCTCTGAAAATATGAAAATAACAAAAATGCAGTGCAACCTCTTCTGCAATGGCTACCACTTGAGTCATGCGTAAAAAGTGATTTTACAATTCCAACTTGACGAACCCTCCGTTTCGAACCCTCCGTATAAAGGGTGTCAAGGGTACCAACTCCGGAACCATACCTGTCATTTGCTTGGCCGTTGAGAAAATCTACTGCCCCGAATTCTTTGTTGTAGTCGACAATGGATAACTGTCCCTATAGACAAAGGCTGTTCCCTCCTTTTAACTTTAAATTGAAGTTCGCCTTCTCTCATGGCTCCCCAAGTTTAGTACTTTCGTTCCCATCTCTTAGGCTATGTCAGCCTGACCACCCCTGCTTTAGAGCCTCAAACACAAAGTACTCTACTAGACAGACTTCCAGCTCTGACAACAGTTAGCCCCGTAGACTTACCTTGGTCACCATGATTTCTACCTCTCGGAGCACCTTGATGCACTGCACTGCAACCCTGCCAGAGCATGATCATATAAAAATGAAGACAATGTACTACCTTAAACATATCTCTGACATGAAACAAAAACATTTTTCAGGCTTGCAATCGCAAATAAATGAAGGCCATCTGGCCCACCTCAGTGTAGGACTGTGAACTAATTTAGGCGACATGGAGTCTTTAACATGCACCCATATTCCAGTTGTGCAGAGGGTCCACTTCTAAAGGGCAACTCCGCTTCAGTCTTTATGCTGAGAAGACTACGTAGTTCTACGCCGTATAATCTGAAAAGCCTACACGTCAAATAGTAAGACACAATTCTGCCTAAAATATTATTCAACCGTCAAACGAAGTCCGAGCGACTCCACGGTCCCCAAAATCCGTTCTATCAAGCGATGCGACGCGCGTCGCGGCGGCCAGCGCAGTCAACGCCGCTCTGTGGGCGGAGCCAACAGTGCGGGAAATGTGCGAAACGTCAACAACTGGAACAATAGCACGCGAAGGCGAGAGAGAAAGATACGGGTTTGGAGCGTTGATGACGTAGCGCGTAGAACATTCGTATCTCGATCAGACGACAAGGTTCTCGAACTCACGAGAACGCTAAGTTGAAACGATAAATTAAAGAAGATTCCGCTTCCAGGAATCGAACCTGGGGCCTCCGCACGAAAGCCAAGCACGGTAACCATTCGGCCACGCCCGCACCCGCCGGCGATGCGCGTGGCAATATTGCAAGCACCTCGGCCGGGATTCAAGCCTCCCACCTGGGGATTCTGAGGCAAACACAGCCCAAGAGCAACCTAGGAAAAGAGGGAGAAAGAGAGAGGAAGTTTACGCTAGGCTAGGTTGTGTTACGTTAGGTAAAGAAAACAAAGGAAGCGCGATGGGAGTAAAAAGGTTGACGAAGAAATGGGGAGGGAGAGTGAAAAATACTATTAGAACCATTTTCTAAACAGTTTGTCTGGCGCGGTGTGCGTGTGACCGCCTGTGGTATGCTTATTGGCAAAGAAGTCAAAGCTTTGCAATGATGCCAAAGCTAGGAAGCCAAAACGTGTGATATCACTATGTGACATGATAGAGTCAGCGAAAGTAATTTGTTATTTCTCACTTAACAAATTTAAAGTATTTCAAATTACGACTTCTAAGTCCTCTTCACAACAGCAAAGTAAAAGTGGAGTGCTAATCGTTTTAGTTTTCTTTTACTTTGAGATGGTACAATCATTATCATCTTTGTTTCGTCTGTATTGATATATATGTTTTTATAAACAATAGTCACCATCACTGCCCTAGTTGATTTTGACGTTAGGTTTACCTCAGAGAGTAATCGAAATATTTTGTCATGATATGGGTTTGGAAGAACAAATTTGTTGTTCGATACTCCCGACCAGGAGAGAATGAATTTACCGGACTTGTCAGTTGTATCAAAAACGTGTAAGGCAGGCGAGCTCGCTAAAGACGTGCAATTGCACGATTCAAGTGGAACTCCATGGCAGGAATTTTGAAGCCTCGGAACCCTTTTTGTGATTAAGATACATCGGGAAGATACCAAAAAGCATCGGAGTAATCATGGTAAAGAACACGAAAAGTTTCTACTCCAATGAATGCGCCGAATGATGAAGGATAGGCAGATCATTCTTACCCAGATCACTCCATGCAAGGAGACCTTTCTCTAAATTTTCATTTTAGCCACTTCCCATACATTAATTTGATGACGGACAGCATTTACCTTTTGGAGAGAAACTTTTCTCCGAAAGGTAAATGCTGTCCGTCATCAAATTAATGTACTTGACAGTGGGCCTTTTCAGCAGACAGATGCTGAAGTGTTAAACATCTCTCGGACAAATAGAGTGAAAGTGGAAATGTCGAGCACGCATCTCCTGGTGCATGTGTGCCCAGTTTAGTAGACAATATAGCACCGCAGGGGCTGGAATTTCTAGGCCCGGCCCGAACCGGGCAGATGGCTCTTAATATATTAGCCCGAGCCCGTCCTGAGGCCCCTAGCGCCGGCAGATTTTTAGACATGATCCTGAAAATGTTTCCCATTTCTAACCTGACGATTGTTTTCAACAAAAAGAAGAGCCGAATTCAGTAGCTTTTTTTAGTTTAAGTTTCACTTTTTGTCATAAAATTGCCGAGTTTGATGACGATTTCTGGAGAATTTTGGACTCGCTTCCTTTTACCTTCTGAACGATGCCGATCGGCATACCGTTTGAGGTAAATGCCGCGTAGGGGCGTTCATAAAGTTCGTATTATCGGCACAAAAAATTGAAAAGAAGCGGTACAAAACAGGCATCAACATAAGCGTTCGCCCCTCTAGTTTCCACACAGCGTACACATTGCGTGCTATAGTAGCGCGGAACGCCGCTAGGGAGTCGAAACCACAATGGCATTACCCATCGGTGCCAAGCACATGCAGTGATCTGTTTGTTTTTTTCATTTGAAGGGAAGCAATGCCAAGGATATTCATTCCAATCGGGAAGCGTTGTTCTGGGACAACGCCCAAGTTATGAAAATGTAGTTAAATGGCGCTGTCGCTCCAGTGTGGCCAAACAAGAAGAAAGCATTTTAAGGACGACGACCAAGTGATAGCTGAAGTGGAGCGTTTCCTGAACACTCAAAACTAGGAGTTCTAAAGCAATGGCCTCCGGCATGTGGTCCATCGCTTGCAAAAGTGCGTAACGTTTGGTGGCGAACATGTAGAGAAAGTCCGAACTCCTACTCGAGTTTGATTGCTGAATCTCTGTTCCTTCGATACAATGACACGAACTTTATGAACGCCCCTCTAGGTGCGAAGTATGCGCTTGAGTTTAGGGCAGCAGTTGTTTGTTTATAACCGATTGACCCACATAAACCTATTAGGAATATGTAACACATGGCAGATTGAGTTGCTTTCACTAATCTTCGTTTTCCCCAAGCTTAAAAGATCAATAGGTCCATTCTGCAGATTGTTTCCGCTGTCCTGCAACATTTTCCGCAATGCGCTATGATATCCAAAATGCCCATATGCAGTAGCGCTGTCTTCGTTTCGAGGAAAGTAATGGAGAGGCTGCGAAAACTTCGCAATGCGTTGTTCTGCACAATTTAAAGGAGCTTGCCACGCTGTGCCGAGCCAGGAAGGGCCTGGGAGAATCTTGGTACAAGCCCGAGCCCGGCCCAGGACGGAAAAGAATGTGCAATACCCGGCCATAGCCTGAACTTTTGGGTAGGTGATAGCTTGTGAAGGCTCCCACACTGAATGACAATATTCTGGCTGTTCTAGTCCACTCGGTGTCAGGGATATGAGATGTTTATGAGCGAATGCCTTGCCGTGTTCATCCGTACACAAAGCGGCGTTATGCAATTCAAATACAATAAATTACTATCTCATTCCAGACACTCCGAGGCACTATTTTGATCTTTGTCGAATCGAGATCGAGATCTCACGAAGCCCGCACTTTGACTGGACGCGACGCGACGCTACAGCTTAGCACTCTCAACAAAAAAAAATGTTTTTCGTCGTTGACGAGGTGACAATTTGCTAAGATGTTCTAACCTTTTTACGGATGCTGAGATCGGTCAAATAGATGAAGTAGGTACTTATTTCAAGCTCTAACTCATTTGTCAGGTGGATGTCAGGTTACATATGGCTGAAAGACAAATCCGCATTGCCAAACAAAGCGCACGGCGGTTTCGATCTCACACTCCGCAGCTCACAATCCGCAGCAGACAGACTCTATTAGCAGACGACGTGTCAGCATCTTTGTTTTGTATTGGTCGGCGAGTGACACCTCGTAGCAGACGAACTCATTCTTCTTCACTCGCGTAAGTAGACCACGTGTCCGCTAGCCGTGTCTTAAGTGCCTCAGTGTTAACAGGCTGAGATCTCGATCTCGATTACATCATGACCGAAATTGGGCCCCTTAGGCTGACAGTTCCTGTGTCTTAGCATTCGCCTGGCGTTAGGTAACATGTTTGCTGACTGTAGGCGATGGCCAAGTAAAACTTGACCATCGCACATAACTTAGAAAACATTTTACCAACGTTATCCGCATTTTATAGCCTTGTACGATTCGTATTATATAATGCAACATCCTTTTCCCACCTGCTCTGAAGATTTTGAGGTTTGAAACATAAAAAGTCGGGAAGCTAGTGGCGTACATCAACCGTAGTTTTTCTACAGCAGCTGTTGACAAACTTGCTATGCAAATTCATCAAACAATCAATAAATTCACCTTCAAAAAGCGTTGTATCTGACCGCCACCCAACGTCAAGCGCCGTCATTTGCAATGGAAATACGACGGTCTTGCATTGGGTTGCAGCAGGAAGGTGAAACGTGCTAGGGAGGTCCTGTACACGTCCAAACGTGCATTTAGCGTCCAATAGCGGATTGAGTGATTTTGCTGATGGTTTACAGATAGCTGAAAGTGTACAATTTTAAATTAGACTACGTTTAAATCGGCGTTTATAAAACCATGAAACACACGCCAAGCACAGCCTTTTGGTAACAGTGCACAAACCACTTAATCCCCAAGTAGGAAGGGGGACAAAAACAAACAAGGATAAAACCTAGTCTACAAGAAACAAAACGCACGGCTATACAGTTTAAGAAAAAAAATATCAAATCAGAAAACAGCCATTTAAACAATAAACGTGATCAATTATGAATGTTTATACTTGATTTGGTCATAAGCGCGTTTGTCAAAATAACTTAACAGCAGGAATTCAAAAAAGTCGACTCATACTTTTAGTTCTAGATTTTGGACCTCATCGTTTGTTACAAATTTGGCAACTTTTTTTTTTCTTTCATGCGTTAAAATATTTTTTTGTTTATCTTGATACTAATCTACCTCCGTGCTATTATATCTTAGTTTAGTGTCACAAGCATTCAACCCGGGGGCAACCGATTACCAAGCACACACCGATAATTCTCCATTCGCTTTGTTTCTATTCGCAGAGTCCTCAGCGACAAATTAGGGAAGTCCATAAGACCTCAAGCTAAGAGGGCTCTATAGTGGAGCCATCTGTTTTTTCGTGTTTTTTTTTCGTGCATTATAGTTTTTTTTTTTTTTTATTCTTCGCCACGTCGAACAATTATCGCCGCCTGGCCACCCATTCATTAGCTGTGATTAGCCGCGACGTGACTCCCCGGATCGGGTTCCGGAGTCTCACTTCCGGCTCGTTTACTTCCGGACTGCTCTAGGAAGCCGTGGAAACTACCGCTTCATCTTCCGATACAGGAGGAACGGGAGAAGAGCCCTTTCCAAACGTAGTTTGCGTCTCAGTAAGCTCCATAAGGCGTGCCGTGCCGTCTGCTCGCTCCACAGTCAACTCTTGGCTGCACTGAGGACGACAAAACAGACGCTAGATAAAAGACTGTATGAGGTGACAGCAACGCGAGCGTTGCCTGAAAGTGCCGCAAAATCTACGAAACTCCCGCAGAATTTTCTGGCGCGTCTTAGGCGAAACAGGTCGTTGGATGCTGATCACTTGAATTGTAAGTTCGATAATGGACTTCCTAACATTTTGTTCATAGTATGTTAATTTAAATAAGTGTCCCAATACAACACACTGTTCAAGTTGAATTATCCTTTACATGCAATGGGTCCCTAATAGAACTGGCAACATTCGTACGTTCAAACACTACTTTAAGGTTACCCGGGAGTTTTTGTTTTTTCTTCAAACTGGTCATAATTGGCAGTTTTGAAACGTATTTTAATCCAACTTGGATATTGGCAGCGATGCTAATTTTCACGTGAATTTTCACTATTGCAGCTATATAATTCCATCTTTTCTTCTCTTTTTAATACAAATCTTAGCCAATTTGATTAGACGCATCATATCACCGGCAGTCTTGAAAACTGTATTTCCTAACATAGCTCTTGAGTGGCTGAAAACAAAAGACAGAACGTTAAATCATTTATCTTATGAAGTGCAAATTCAGGCTAAAAATTACCATAGATGGGAGCAGAAAGCAGTAGTGGACAAAATACTCGATACTACTGCTTCACTTCACTTCACTTCACTTTATTACCTTAAAGACCCCCCATCAGGGGGTATTACATAAGGGGTGGGTACACATGTGATCAGTTCTTGGGTGCCATAAATATTCAGAGAGAGATATGAGATGCTACATTGTCCATGAAAGTTGATGGGCAGGTGACGGCAGCGATGTTGTGGGAAAGGCCGTTCCAGTCTGAGGCTGCTCGGGGAAAAAATGAGGAAAAAAATGTGACAGTACGGGCGCGTGGGCGTGCCACTTGGAGCGGATGACCAGTGCGTTGAGAAATGCGTGCCGGCGGTATGATGTAAGGCATGGAACCAAGCGGAGAATAATAGAACTTGTGAAACAAGGAAAGCGTGGTGATGCGACGACGGGTAGAGAGGCTAGGCAAGCCTGATTCTGCTTTCAGGGAGGATATGCTGACGTTATATGAATACGAGGAATGAATGAATCTAGTAGCGCGATTTTGAACTGCCTCAAGTGCGTTTATGAGATATACTTGGTGCGGGCTCCAGATTGCGGACGCATATTCCAGCTTTGACCTGATAAGTGATTTGTAGGCGAGTAATTTCACTTGTTGGGGGGCGTGACGGAGGTGACGTTTTAAGAATCCCAATGTTTTGTTTGCAGATGAGATAACATTAGTTACATGCGTGCGCCAGGATAGATCGTTGCACAGAGTGACGCCGAGGTATTTATATGACTCTACGATTTCTACGGACATGTTAGCGATAGCGTAAGGGAAGAGAAGGGGATTACGGCGGCGATGAAAGGACACGAGTTTGCATTTATCAATGTTTAGCTTCATAAGCCAGTCGTCACACCATTCTTGTACGTGGTTAAGGTCATCTTGGAGAGATTGTTGATCAGAAATGTTAGTCACAGAGCGATAGATAACACAATCGTCAGCAAACATACGGATATGACCAGACACATGAAGCGGTAAATCGTTAATGTATATTAGGAACAAGAGGGGACCAAGGACGGATCCTTGGGGGACGCCTGATGTGACTGGAAGTGAATGAGAGGACTGGTTGTTAACAAGAACAGACTGAGAGCGATTGTTCAGGAATTCTTTAATCTAATGTAAGATATCAGAGTTTAAATTTAACTGAGAGAGTTTTAGAAGCAAACGTTTATGCGGTACTTTATCGAATGCTTTTGCGAAGTCCAGGAAAATCACGTCAGTCTGTAGGTTAGAATCAAGATTAGCATGCAGATCATGAACGAAAATACCTAGCTGGGTTTCGCAAGAAAAGCCTTTACGAAACCCGTGTTGCGACGGTGAAAAAAATTAATAGAGTCTAGCAAATGCATTACTTGGGAGTAGATGACGTGTTCCATGATTTTGCAAGGCACAGCTCGTTAAAGAGATGGGACGGTAATTTAGTGGAGAATCTTTGTTACCTGATTTGTAGATTGGAACGACCTTTCCTTTTTCCAGTCCTCTGGTATGATGCCTGTGGTGAGGAACTGGAGTGAACAGTAAGCACAAATACGCTGCGCTCACATACTTAGTATTTTTTAGGAATTTAGACGTGATTTCATTTACGCCGGCTGATGATGACAGTTTGATATTTTCGATTACAGAAGAAATGCCATCTGCGAAAAAGTATTTAAATAAAGTAAAGTAAAGCTTCATAAAGTATTTAAATACTACTCAACTTACTTTCACTGTAAAGTATCTTGAGTAGCGTACAAATACTTAGAAATGTAATTCAATTATTTTGAAGATACTTCCGCATTGCGTAATCTGTATCGACATCTGCCACAAACATAATTATACAGTTGAATAAATCTGGATTACCACCATGGTTTATTAGCACGCTACAACACAAAACAGCAAAAAAAAAACACATCGTAAGGCTATTTTATGCAGTCCAACTATAAGGAGCCGGATATCACTAATACATGTTACAAAACATTTCTGGGACCAAAAAAAGTCGCCGTTTAGCTATTTTGAGATTGCTGAATATCACGTCCTGCGGCGCACGTTAGACGCCTCATTTAACTACAATTCATATTTCCTATATGGGGAGTCCACTGTAAACGAACCTTGGATTGGGATATGAGTGTATGAATAACAAAGAGGGCCCACATAATAACCACGGCACTGGTCGCAGTAGGTTGCGCGAGCACATGCTTTGTTGGCATTTTGAGAGGTCATCCTGCTCGTAGTCCGTTTCCTGTCCTGTTCTCTGCTTATCAAAGCTCGCTTACAGACAGTGTTCACGAGAGCAATAAATGTCAAACTGACAACGAAAAAAAACGGGACCTTTTGTTGTAGCGGGGTCAAATATACAAGCCAAAAAGTTTGTTATCTTTTCGACACTGAAGTCTGCATAATGTCATGAGTCGTTTCCCGTTCTGGGTTGCGCCTCAGGGTGGCGATCTTTACTTCCGTAAACCACCCCATTTGTTTGAGAATTTCTCGGGGGAAACTCCTAGAAAAGAAAAGTCGCCTTTGGAGAGGCGAGGGAAAACCTTCATTGTACGAACTTTGAGGTGAAATATGAGTCACAATCGGCTCAAAAGCGATGTTTTCGCGAGCGCAATCTAAGTCAATCCGAGCTCATCGGAGCTAGCAACAGGATTTGACTGCTCGAAAGGATATTTACGTTTGCTCGAGCCACGCCCGCGCCACTTCATACCGAAAAATTAGGGAAATGGCGGAATGTCAAAAATGTATTTGAGATAATGAGTACAAGATCCTAAGAAATGTAATTAAAATACAGTGTTAAATACTCT